>JAFBJR010001433.1:19784-58482 GCA_016785285.1 Brachirus orientalis | reverse complement strand
CAAGTACTGGTACACAGTGTTAGTACAAGAAGACAGTGTATTAGTAGTAGTACAGTGTATTATAGCACTTTTCCATTCTACAGTTCTAGCATGGCTCGGCTCAACTCTACTCAGTTCTCTTTTCTTTTCCATCACTGATAGAACCTGGTACCTGGTTCTTTGTGTAGTCCCTGTTCTGGACATTTGTAAAATCTCCATATTGAACAGAGGAGTCTGGAGTATTTAGCGACAGCACTGCTGAAAGCCCAACCAAAACCCGTTCAGCCGGACTTCCCTTCAGTGACCTGACCTTTCTCTCTGCAGTTATCGTACATACATGCGGCCACGCTACAAAGTGGCCTACAAAATGGTGACAGAGATGGAGTGGAAGTGTTGCCATGGTTACAGTGGAGAGGACTGCAGCATTGGTCCGGCTGGTGTAGGAGGACCTCACATCTCCACCACCAGAGCACAACCCAGACCAGACCAGGGAGGAGGCAGTTCTGGATCTGGACAGAGCGGTGAGTGGAGGGATGGGGCAGCAGGCAGTGATCTGTGCTGACCTCTGCTGGTGACTACAGTGAACTGCAGCTTCTTTCTCTTCCCCGGTAAAGGTGAGAGTGAGCGGATGAGGCAGCTGGAGGAGAAGATCTGGAGTCTGACCAAGAACCTCCAGGACCTGCAGTCCACACTGGACCAACGGTCCCAGCAGGAGGGCAGCAACCCAGGAGGCCACAGCACAGGAGGAGGAGGAGGAGGAGGAGGAGGAGGAAGAAACCCTGCCGATGCAGCTCAGCCTGAGATAAAAGAGACAATTCACAGCATCCAGACCAAACTGGACCAACTGGACAATCGCACACAGGTGAGTCACCTTTGACCCTCAGCTTCATCGAAACCATCCCAAAAGATTTGACACAGAGTTTTTCCTGATGTTTGTGTGTTTGAATCAGGCTCACGACAAAACGCTGGTCAGCATCAACAACCACCTGGTGAACGGCAAAGGTAACGAGCTGCAGGGGGGCGTGTCCGGGGGCGGGCTCAGCACAGAGAGGCTGACCTCGCTGAAGGAGGAGATTCTGAGGGAACTGGAGACGAGGGTGTCTCTGTCCTGCTCCTCCTGTCAGGTATGACATCACACCTGAGGCTCATGTGAACACATGACGTCTGTTTGTACGTCAGAGTCTTTGTTCTTTGACGTGTTTCTGTGTCCAGGCCGGCGTGGAGGATCTGCGTCGTCAGCGGCAGGAGGACAGAGACAGAATCCGAGCTCTGGAGAAGCAGCTGAACACGGTGGAGCTGCAGCATCGTCAGAGCGTGGACGGGCTGCGGCGAGACGTGCTGCGTCTGCAGGGATGCTGCAACATCGCCAATGACCTGCAACGCCGCGTCACGGACAACGAACGCAAGATCAGCTTAGCCTCGGAGAACGTAGATGTTCTGCAGAACCGTTGGGAGAAGGAGCTCAGTGGAGGAGGAGGAGGAGGAGGAGAGACAGGAGGAGGAGAGACAGGAGGAAGAGGAGGAGAGACAGGAGGAGAGGCAGGAGGAGGAGAGACAGGAGGAAGAGGAGGAGAGACAGGAGGAGAGACAGGAGGAGGAGAGACAGGAGGAAGAGGAGGAGAGACAGGAGACGGCAGCAGCAGCAGCGGTGGTGGTGGTGGTGGGTCCAGAGGAGGAGGATTTGACGGCAGCAGTGGGTTCGGTGGAGGTGGAGCTGAAGGTTGGAGGGATGAAGTGTTGGACAAAAAACTGAGGGACCTGGAGCTTCGGGTCAACAACACTGTGAAGCAAACGGAGCAGAGCTGCTCTCACCTGGAGAATGAGCTGAAAGACTACGTCCATAAAGAAGTCGGTGACCTGAGGACACTGATCCTGGACATCAAGGTCACAGATGAGGAAGAGGACGCCGAAGGGGTGAAGATCAGAATCAACGACTGTAACCAGAGGCTGACGACGCTGGAGAACACCACCGCCTTCATCAAGCACAGGCTGGACATGTGCAGCTGCGGAGGAGGGGCCAGTACAGGAGGAGGCGGCACAGGAGGAGGGGCCAATACAGGAGGAGGCGGCACGGGAGGAGGGGCCAGTACAGGAGGAGGCGGCACAGGAGGAGGGGCCAGTACAGGAGGAGGCGGCACGGGAGGAGGGGCCAATACGCAAGGTGGCGGCACAGGAGGAGGGGCCAGTACAGGAGGAGGCGGCACTGGAGGAGGGGCCAATACGCAAGGTGGCGGCACGGGAGGAGGGGCCACTACGCAAGGTGGCGGCACGGGAGGAGGGGCCAATACGCAAGGTGGCGGCACGGGAGGAGGGGCCACTACACAAGGAGGAGGGGCCAGTACAGGAGGAGGGAACAGGGGAGGTACAGGTGGAGGATTTCCTGGTTCAGGAGGAGAAAGAGAAGATACCACAGAGAAATCTCTGGAGTGGAGAGTCATCGCCAACGAGGACAAGATTCAACATTTTAACACTCGGCTCAAAGACCTGTCAGTGTCTGGAGACTCTCTGTACGACAAGGTGACGTTTCAGCCAATAAACACCCTGTTTATGTTACAAACTGATCGTCAGTGTGTTACATACATGTGACTGAAGCAGCTGCAGATGAACACGAGATTTTAGCCATTTAAAGGTTCAGTGGGCAGAATTTCTTTCAATCCACAATAATCTCATAATATAAAGCAAATGATCTGTGATAAAACCAGACATCTGCATGTCTTCTAATCCAATCACAGGCCATTTCACTAATGCTTACTCTCCCACACCAAAGCCCATAGAGAAAACCAGTGATTTTACATGACAGCACACAGGAGTTGTTGATCCACTGCTGCCTCCATCACTAAGTTCAAATGTCAAATGTTGGAAAAGTCTGTCTAACAGTGAGATAAAGATGTGAACGTGTTCTGAAGACATCGTAGACTTAAACTGACATAGATAAAGTCTTTTGTTTAGTGGCTAAAATCAGTTTTCAGGTTTTCGTAGTGTTTTTAATGATCATTTTTATCACCTGATACAATCACATTTTAAAAAATAGTTATCTTCATATGTATATTTTGTTAATAGTTGTATGTTTGTTTTGTATGTTGTATGACATCATAGCTGAGTGATGTCAGTGTTTGATGACATCACACTCTCTCCTGCAGGTGGTGGACTTGAGTCACGACGTTCGTAAGATCAAGGCTCTGACCGGCGACCACGGCGAGCACTTCAACCGCATCGTGACGGAGGTGGAGATGCTGGGCCACGACTGCGAACTGTGCCGGAAGGTGGAGGACGAGCTGCAGAGGCTGAAGAACCACTCCCATGATGCACTTGGGCGCATGCAGAGCTACATCAACAGACTGCAGATCAGACTGGACTCAGAGAAAGATGGCTGCTCTCACACGTGTTCGCAGCTGCAGGACGAAGTCCGTCTGCTGAGGCACGACGTCAGGAGGTGTGGCCAGTGTAAGTCCAGCCCACACATTCATAATCAATACTCGTATTGATCCTATTCTATCACTTTTTGACTGAGGACAAAGTGTTAACTTCCTTAAAGTGATGCTACCGTGTACCTGAAGCCCCAACAGAGACATTTGACACTTTTGTGTTTTTCAGAGACTCGGTGTTGTTTTTAACATTTTTCTGAGCAGATGATAAAGTTGTGTGTGAATGAAACAACCAACAGGTGGCGCCTCAGGTGGCTCAGATAATTCAGGCAGTCGTGGTGGAAGCAGTGGAGCTGGAACTGGACTGGATTCAGAGAAGACGTTAGACGGCCACAGTGTGATCGGAGGGTCCGTCAACAACAACCAGCTGAAGACGCTGCAGGGAGAACTGTCCGAGGTCATCCTCACCTTCAGCTCCATCAACGACACGCTGAAGGGACTTGAACACACTGTCCACAAACACGCCAGCGTCATCACTGACCTCGGTGAGCCCACTCACTCACTCACTCACTCAGAGTTCACCGACTTACCTTCAGACGCCCTGATGTCCTGTCAACCTCTGACCTCTGACAGGAAACACCAAGGACAAGATCATCTCAGAGCTGGACAAGATCCAGCTGGAAGTGTCGGAGCACAGCGAGGACAGCAGGGACCGTCTGGATGGGATGGACCGAGACCTGCGTCGCATGGAGAACACCCTGCTGATGGACGTCGGTGAGTGTAAGAGGTCAGGAGACGGGCTGGAGAAGAGGTTATCGAAGCTGGAGGGCGTCTGTGGACGTCTGGACGGAGTCTCTGACGCCGTGCACAAGATCAAAGAAGGTACTGATACTTTTATTCCCACTCAACTAAACATCTGTGATCACATGACAAGACTGAGCTGCTGTGTGATCAGTGGTGAGAAGTGATGTGATGAGGTCACTCCTCCAACATCTGATCTTTGATTAACCATTTTGTGAAACATGAGAAACCCACTCACTCTCCCACACCAAAGTCCATAGAGAAAATCAGTGATTTTAGCTCACAGGGACACAGGAGTTGTTGATCCACTGCTGCCTCCATCACTAACTTCAAATGTCTGATTTTGTCACTTCAGTGTTTGAAATCCTTTGTTCAGATTTACTTCAGTGACACAAAGTGACCACACGAGGCAGCAGTAGACCAGCAGCTCCTGTGTCCCTGTGAGCTAAAATCACTGATTTTCTCTATGGACTTTGGTGTGGGAGAGTGAGTGGTTCACAAACTTCACTTTCCTGTTGGAAAAGTCTGTGTAACAGTAAGATAAAGACGTGAACATGTTCTGAAGACATTGTAGACTTAAACTGATGTAGATTTTATTACAAGTCTTTTGTTAAGTGGCTAAAATCTGTCTTGAACCTGTAATTGAGCTGCTTTACCTGGTTAGTTTCAGCAGCAGGGGGCGCTCAAGTTGAAGTCACCAGTATGAAAAGGCTGAATTATCCTTTTAAGTTTAAAAATGGCTGATGTTTACAGTTCTGGTGTGTTTCTGTCCTCAGGACTGAATCGACATGTGTCCAGTTTGTGGACATGTGTCTCTGGTCTCAACGACTCGGTCGTCCATCATGGTGGGATCCTGGACGTGATTCAGAAGAACCAGAACGACGTCCACAGCAGAGTGAAGAGCCTGAACTCGAGCGTGAACCAGGTGGTCAAAGATCTCCAGAGTCTGTCTGAGCACGATCTGACCGGTGAGCTGGACAGTCCACTTATCTGCCCATACCATCTTATAGTATGTATAAATACAAACAACATTGTATTTGCTGTCAACGCTGAGTTCAGAAACAATAACATCAGAGTTTACGTGTCACACTGTCCTGGGGATCACAGTTCATCAGAACAACTGCTTTGGATCAGGCCTGGCTGAACCAGCAGACAGTGGGAGCGTCGCAGACTATCGCCACCTACTGGCCCGGCATGTTTATTTCAGTGTTTGTAGTTGTTTTTCTGGATTTTATCTGGAGAAATGAAAATTGTGTGGAGGAAGGAAAAAACACTCACTCAGGTTTAAAAGTCTACACATAAATGTTGCAATAATAAAGCATTTTTAAATGAAAACAGAGTCAGTGGATGAAACTTTACTGTCTCCTGTATAATGTTCCTGTTACAGACGTGTGTTGCATTCAGACCACATGGAACCATATGCTGACTTCTACCTTTCACAGGTCTGCCTGGACCCCCAGGGCCGCCAGGAGAGAGAGGGATCAGCGGGCTGCCAGGTGCCCGGGGGCCCCCCGGGCCCTCTGGACAACCGGGACTGAACGGAGCTCCAGGTCTGCCTGGTAAGAACCTGATGAAGATGGGAGGGAAAATTAATATACAACTGGATCAACAGTATATACAGAGATTAAATACATGCTAAAGTGTGGCTAAATTGGGTTCTGACTTATAGTCAGCATTGACTGTGCTGTGAGTGCCCCCTGCTGCTCAGAACCAGTAGAGACACAGGTAAAAAACTGATTTTAGCCTCTTAACAAAAGACTCAGCTAATAAACATCTGCATCAGTTTAAGTCTACAATATCTTCAGAACATGTTCACGTCTTTATCTCACTGTCAGACAGACTTTTCCAACAGGAAAGTGAAGTTTGTAAACCACTCACTCTCCCACACCAAAGTCCATAGAGAAAATCAGTGATTTTAGCTCACAGGGACACAGGAGCTGCTGGTCTACTGCTGCCTCGTGTGGTCACTTTGTGTCACTGAGTTAAATCTGAATAAAGGATTTTGAATGCCGAAATAACAAAATAAGACATTTGAACTTAGTGATGGAGGCAGCAGTAGACCAGCAGCTCCTGTGTCCCTGTGAGCTAAAATCACTGATTTTCTCTATGGACTCTGGTGTGGGAGAGGGAGTGGTTTAGCTCAGTTTGACATCTTTATTTACGTTGTTTGGATCTGAATACAAACATCACTCCTTGTGTGCGTGTGTTTTCAGGTCTTCCTGGTGCTGATGCTCATGTGCCCAGACTGTCCTTCTCGGCCGCTCTCACCGCTCCCATGGACCGAGCTGGAACCATCGTGTTCGATAAGATCTTTGTCAATGAAGGAGACTTCTATGACCCGAGGACAGGTAAAATTGGTCCACTCCTCATAGGGTTGCTGGTTCAATCCTCAGCAGACATGTTCCTGAACCTGTGCAGGGGGGAGGGGCTGTACATGAGAATACACAGGTCCACACAAAAGTTGCTCCAGAACCTTTTCCTTCACTCCTTATCATTCCTGTGGAAAGTAAGCTCATCTGAGAGCACAGCAGGAAATATTCCTGATATTTCTCAGTGAGAGAGTGGGCAAGTGTCCCGCCTCCTGCAGCTTGACAGGCTCTGCCCACTGTCTCCTCACGTACAGCTGTGTTTTAAAAGGATAGTTCTGGTTTTTTATGTGTGGTTGAAACCAGAAACCAGCCTGAGACAATGAGGCTCCCTCCCTGAAAACAGGGCTGCCGTAAGAAGGACAGACATTTAAGCCACTAAACGACAGACTTAAATCTATGTCACTTTATGTCCACAGTATCTTCAGAACATGTTCACGTCTTTATCTCACTGACAGTGAGATAAAGACGTGAACATGCTCTTAAAATATCTGACTTAGATTTTATTACCTGAGTCTGTTGGTTCTCATCAACAGGGGGCGCTAACAGTGCACTGAGCTGTGACGTTGTCAGTACCTCATACACTCACTTTAAAGCTGCAAACAGGAAGTTTGTGTGGTTCAGCAGTAAAAACCCTGACGAGATTCTGATTCTTTCATTGACTGTGAATTAACTCCAGCACTCATCCATATTTTTTTGGGTTGATTTGTGATCAACCTGATCAGTGAAATGTTCTCTTCATTGATCGGCTCCTCTGTCTCCTCAGGAATCTTCACGGCTCCTGTGGACGGACATTACTTCTTCAGCGCCATCCTCACGGGTCATAAGAACGAGAAGATTGAGGCCGTTCTGTCCAAGTCCAACTACGGGATGGCGCGTGTGGACTCAGGAGGCTACCAGCCCGAAGGCCTGGAGAACAACCCCGTGGCCGAGGCGAAGGTCACGCCCGGCTCCCTGGCCGTCTTCAACATCATCCTGCCGCTGCAGACGCGCGACACGGTGTGCGTGGACCTGGTGATGGGGAAACTGGCTCACTCTGTGGAGCCGCTCACTGTCTTCAGCGGCGTGCTGCTGTACGAGGACATGTGACCGCTCCGTCCTGCTGTCTGACGCATGACGACGCCACGCGTCACCTGACAGGAAGTGGCGGCATGAATTGTGAAGTCACGTGACCCAGAAGTGACGATGGAAGATGTTTTTGCCTGCGTGTTCTGTTTGAACTGGTTTTTGTTACTGATCTGTAGAGTTTTTACGGCAGCGCTCACATGTTCGTGGACATGGAAGTGGGCGTGTCGACGCGAGCGGAGCGGTCACTGTCATGGCCGACTTTGCAGCAGAGTTGTGTGCTGTTGTCGGTCTCGTTTTGTTCAAACGTGATCTGATTGGCTGATGCACATTAGCAACATTAGCAACTCTAGCTATGAAGTCGGCCATGACGGTCACTGCTCTGCTGACTTTTGTTAGCCACGCCCACTGTGAAATGTTAGAGCGAAGTGTTTATGTGAACTGTCTGATGATCACATGAGTGTGGGGGAAGCACTGCGAGGACACTAGCTGCTTCCTACCTGCTACTTCCTGCTTCTTACTTCCTGCTCCTTCAGACTAGCCTCGTCCCAGTCCACGGGCCGGATCCTCCGCAGTGAGGACTCATCCACCGGATGTTGAGAATCCGTCACAGGTTTTCCCATTTCTGCTTGATTTGCAGCCAACATTTGCTCCGTATCCCAGAATTCTTTGCGTGCCAGCAGAGGAGTTGTTGACGAACAGGTAAGTTCTCTGTGGACGCCGTGAGGTCCATACCTCGTGTCTCACTTTGTTTTGGAACAAACACAAGCCTCTGGTAAAAGCACTACTGCCCCCTTCAGGCAGCGTAGCTTATTCCAGCCACGTCTGAGGAGTGGAGGCTGGAGCTGCAGGGAAGATCGCGGTGATGACGTCACCTGAGGAAGTCGATCGGAAGGTCACGTGTCGATGAACCTGTCGTTGGCGACTGTCAAACGTTCACGTTTCTCTCGTTCTCTTCAGAGACACGAGTCAACACAACTGACCACTTCTCATCAGGGGCTAATGCTAAGCTAACAGTTAGCAGCCGAGTCTCTTTATTTGCGACACGACAGCGGGACGTTTGAAGAAAGAAGAAAGTCGAGTGGCTTTTTAAAAAAGTCACGACACTAATGTTTCCTTCGTTCCAGCGTCTGAAGCCGACAAAGTCGACTTCGTGGACGTTCGTGGTTTCGGACACAAATGTGCGTCTTCTCGCGTTTCTGCATCAACTTTGTTTCTCGTTTCACGGAGTCAACGCAGCATCGGCAGGTCGACCGTCGTCATGGTAACACGTGACGTTTGTTTGAGCTTTTCAAAAGCAGTAAATGTGTTTTTCCTTTTGTGAATGTGTTTATATCGACCTGCACCTTCTGTTTTATTTGACTTTTATATTTAAACCAGTATCACAAAATGTCACTTTTATATACTGTATATGTAAAACAAATGTTTAAGAGCGTGGCTGGAAAAATACACAGTATTTTCTTATTATCAACAAATCACATTAAAGACGTCCTTTACTTTAAATACAGGAAAAAGCACAGTGTAAAAAAATAAAGCGTTGTATTTGAATTGTTATTTAAGTAAACAAACAGATCCTTGTGAGTTCTATTAAATATGATCATATCTATGACGCTTATGCCATTTTAAAGGGATAGTTCAGTTTTTTTAATGAGCGCCCCCTGCTGCTGAGAACCAGCCTGAGACACAGAGGCTCAGTCTCAGTGAAAACAAAATAAAAAATGAATCGACGTCAGTTTAAGTCAACGATTGATATCCAGGTTTTTCAGCTTTTCCTGTGCAACTGTTCTACTTCTGACTTTTTACATTCTTTTATTTGGTCCATGTTTTTCTAAAGTGATAAGAACCGAGACCAAGAAGAAAAAACACAAATCTTCTGTTTGGTAGAATTTCACATTCTGATGTAAATCCCTGCTTTTCTGATACAGTTTTGTCCCATAGTCTGGAGTATTCTATGCTGAATATTAAAGCTGTAGCCACCAGAGGGCAGCACTCAGTCACTCAGAGCTCCACTGCTGAGGTTGAACATGAACAGTTCCCAGTATTGATCTGAACTGATAAATGATCACACATTGATCAATAGGCACATCCTCACGTTTGTTAAAATTTCTTATTGTTTTATGCAGAATTATAAATATGTTACTGATGAAACTAACTGGTCTCTGTGTGAATTCAAAATATTTATGTTTAAAAACATTTTAACAGAGAAATTTACATTTAAAATGTGTCTCATTTTTTAAGTAAACTTTGTCTTCATGTTAAATCCCTGAACTGTTTATTTTGTTAGCTTTGTTTTAATCTTCCACTGGACGGGTCAGGTCCACTTTGACCACGTGTGATAGTTTTTGTCCTCGCAGTCCGTCCAGGAAGACATGAGGTTTGGGGACGTTGCTGTGACCGTCTCTTCTGCTCTGACAGAGGGCGTCCTTGAGCAGCCACGTCTGCGTGGCGTTGTCGCGTCTCATGTGACTCAGGTGCGTCTGCGTCGAGTGCGTCGCTCTCGCCCGGATGTTTGCCAGTTGGATGGCTTTTCGTCGCAGCTCCCACTCGTTCCACTCGTACGATTTGACCATGTTGGTCTCCACCGGGTGGACGAGTGTCTGCGTCCCGCTCTCGCTCTTCACAACGGACTTGGACCGTAAACGCACGACCGGCTGCGTCCGACAGTTTGGACGGACACAGGGGAAGTGTGAGGGCGGGGCCTTTTTGACCGTCACATTCGTGGTCGTGGCGTTTCCGGTGACGTTTCTGGGCGGGGCCACTCTGGCTGAGGTCTTTTTCGGAAACGGTCGTATCTCAAAGTCCATTGTGAGGCTGTGACTAAACCGACAACAACAAACAAACCAACACACTTTTTCTTATAAAGGTGAAGAAATAACAAACACAGTCCTTTCATCTTTGTGACATCATAACCTGTGACGTCACAACATGAACGTTTAGAAAAATGCTTATTAATTATTGCGCTTTCAAAGTTTCGACGTAAACACTGCTCGTACAAACTTTTTGCCTTAAAATGGCCGCCTCTGGATTCAGGAATAAAAACAACAGTTTGAACATCGGGTGAATAAATTCAGTACAATTAACCTAAAGTTTACGTACTGCACCTTTAAAGTGAGAAGCATCAACTCTTTAGTGCTACATTCATTAAAAATACATTTATTTTGTTGACAATACATCTCATGTACACAGTGGAAGAAATAATTATTTATTTTATTTTATTTTATATAAGTTTATTCCCAGAAATGGTCTAGAATTTTTATAGTAGGTTTATTTTCACAGGAAGGCAAAGCAAGTTTATTTATACTGCACATTTCAACATCAAGGCATTCAAAGTGCTTTAGCACAAAAAAGAAAGAGATACAGCAGAAGCATTACAGATTATAAAAGCATTATAAAAGGCACAATAAAAACATTTAAATAGCGAGTTAAAAGAAAGCGGGGAGAAAAGAGATTAAAAGAGACGGTTGAGGCTGAGATGCAGCAGATATGATCGTTTTATTTCTGTTTAAACAAAAAGAGACAAAATATCAACATAAAAATGCAGAAAAATCTTTCAGCGAGGTTATAAATTGATCCACTACCAACGTTATTTCACTCAATCAAATGCACATGAATTCATGAAATGAGTTTTTATTTAAAAAAAATAAATAAATAAAATATTCTACCATACAAATTAACAAATATATATGTATACTTTTGAAAAAGTTATGCAGTGAACTCTGAAAAGAACCTAAATTTCATGAACCTCTTCAAACCACACAGTTAATGTATTTTACATGTTGATCATCGGTGATTAGTGGTTTATTCAGGTGCATTTTAATGTCTTTATTTTTTATTCTGTCTTTAAAATATGAATTATTTATTCTTCAGTTATACATTAATGTAACCGCGCGTCAGGGTTCGTGTTCATAAAAATAAGACAAATCATAAGCGACGGAAAAGACACTCGTTCGCTGCTTCGGCTTCCTCCCTCAGCTTTTTTATTTGTGCGTAGAAGAAGAACAGCGGAAGTCCGCCAACCACAACATCACGTCAGTTCATAGAGATACAGCCTCGTGCATTTAGGAATGACACGACAGTCTGGTACATGAACATGTTTTAATCTGTTATTTTTGTTTCCATCTGTCCGTCTGGGCGCGTTACAGGGCGTGATTCTTCCTCCGGAGCAGCAGGTGGCGCTAATACACGGCGACGCTGATGGTCAGCCTGGTTCCGCTCAGGCCGTAGAAGAAGAGCAGGAGCGGGAGGAGGATCTGGGTGTGGCCTGAGCTCCGAGCCGAAGAGTCTGAAGAGACAGAAGCAACACAGGAGTGAGTTCACACTGAGCGACGACACGTCCCGTCTCCGTCTGCGTCTCCGAGAGCGTCTTCACCGCTGAGCATCATGGGAGTGGAAGGCTGCACCAAATGCATCAAATACCTGCTGTTCTTCTTCAACTTCATCTTCTGGGTGAGCACTTTTGTCCCTGTGCGTGCGTGTGTGTGTGTGTGTAACGGTCCCGCCGCCTCGAGCCTGTGATAAAAACCACAACATGGCGGCCGAACATGTGACGCTGTTCACGGACTTTGTCCCGAATTTCGAGCTGAATTTCGGAATAACGGAGTCACTGCTCCGTCTCACCACCAGGGGAGAAAATGGCGAAACAGGCGTGACGGAATAAAGTGTCGCACACACACACAGAGAAACACACAATCACACACACAGAGAAACACACACATAAACACACAAACACACACAGAGAAACACACACACACATAAACACACAATCACACACAGAGAGAGAAACACAAAATTGTCTTCAAACATCTTAATGTTTTGATGTAGTTTTACTCTTAAAGGAAGAAGAAGCTGAAATATTGATTTAAAATGTGGATTTAAGGCTAATGGGATTAAATCGCGACAGTATGTTCATGTGTCATGTGACTGCTCACCAACATACTGTCCCAGTGATTTATTTTGAAGTGCCACTAGGGGGAGCTGCGTGTTTCCAGTCATTGTAGAACCTAAAGTTGTAACTGTACTGACGTCATTTTGTCCCAAGTCCTGATTGGTTTGATCATGATGGTACATTTGTGCGCGTCGTCATGTGTGTTCGTATGAACACGGTCTGGGTCAGATGTTCAGGAGGGGGCGGGGCCTGGGTCGAGCCGCAGACAGGACACGCCCAGTCGCTCAGTGTGTCCTGCTCCGTCCCTCTGCGTCCTGCTCCGTCCTGCTCCGTCCGTCCCTCTGCGTCCTGCTCCGTCCGTCCCTCTGCGTCCTGCTGCGTCCTGCTCCGTCCCGCTGCGTCCTGCTCCGTCCCTCTACGTCCTGCTGCGTCCCTCTACGTCCCGCTGCGTCCTGCTGTGTCCTGCTCCATCCCTCTACGTCCTGCTCCGTCCCTCTACGTCCTGCTGCGTCCTGCTCCGTCCCTCTCCGTCCCGCTGCGTCCCTCTGCGTCCTGCTGCGTCCTGCTGCGTCCCTCTGCGTCCTGCTCCGTCCCTCTACGTCCTGCTCCGTCCTGCTCCGTCCCTCTGCGTCCTGCTGCGTCCTGCTGCGTCCCGTGGTTCTGTCCTCGTCTCTATGCTGCTGCCTCTGCTTAAGGCTGGTTTCTGATTGGACTGTGGCAGAAACATGGTCACATGACTCTTGTTTCCTCAGACAGATGGAAGAATTCTCTCCACCTTCAGCTGCTGCACTGGTTTTGAAAGTATAATAATGATGTAATTCATGCTGTCTAGACCAGAGGTTTCAAACCCATGGCCCGCAGGACATATGTGGCCCACCAGCTGATTTTATCTGGCCCTTACTTATTCCTGGATTTTTCATTTCAAAATCAACCCCTTCTATTTTGAAATTCAGTGAAAATCAGTCCCAAACATCTTGACTTTTTTCTCTTGACCAGACTGGACACTCGGTGTCCTCCAGGTCATGTGACTTTGAGACCCCTGGTCCAGACACTTAGAGTTGGTAGAAGGTAAATATGATTATATTCTCTTGTGTCACATGTGAAAAATAGGCAAAGTGTGAGCTCTGATCTGTTTCCGTGGGAAATTCTTTAAAATGTCCAGTTATTCCAGCTGTTCCAGACTGTCAGTGATGTTTTTCAGCTTTATTAAATGTGAATATTTTCTGGTTTCTTTGCTCCAAATAACAAAGAAATCATTCAAACTGAACCATTTTGGTTTGTGAACAAAACAAGACATTTGGGAACATCATCCTTTCCACTGATCAGCATACAAACAGCTGATTAATGGTGGAGAAGGTAATAGTCAGATGAATGCAGGTGTGTCAGAAAGAGTTTGGCTCAGCTCAGGTGTTTGTTGTCAGACTGAGCTTCATGTTTGTCTGAAACAGTGACTTCACTTACGGAAAGTTCTAGACACAAAATCAGAGGGAGTTGTTTAACAAGACACTGCAGATCACAGAGGTTTCCATAGCAACGGATACGTTCACAAAAGAGGTGTGGCTTTAAGCCCCGCCCTCTGAACAATCTTTGGTGCAGCTTTAGTTTGTTGGACAAAATGTGTTGGTTTGTAAAATAACTTCTCTGCCCTCGTGTGTGTTATTGTGTGTGTGTGTGTGTGTGTGTGTGTTATTGTGTCTATGTGTTTGTGTGTGGGTGAGTGTGTGTGTGTGTGTGTGTGTTATTGTGTCTGTGTGTGTGTGTGTTTGTGTGTGTGTGTGTGTTAGTGTGTGTGTGTGGGTGAGTTATTGTGTCTATGTGTTAGTGTGTGTGTGTGTGTGTGTGTGTGTGTGTTAGTGTGTGTGTGTGTGTTAGTGTGTGTGTGTGGGTGAGTTATTGTGTCTATGTGTTTGTGTGTGTGTGTGTGTGTGTGTGTGTGTGTGTGTGTGTTAGTGTGTGTGTGTGGGTGAGTTATTGTGTCTATGTGTTAGTGTGTGGGTGTGTGTGGTTTTCTCCTTCTGGGTGATGGATCATGGAAAAGTTAGTGAGAGTTTAGTTGAACTCGACTTATGTAACTGCTGCTGCTGCTGCTGTTACTGCTGCTGCTGCTGTTGCTGCTGCTGCTGCTGTTACTGCTGCTGCTGCTGCTGCTGTTACTGCTGCTGCTGCTGCTGCTGTTACTGCTGCTGCTGCTGTTACTGCTGCTGTTGCTGCTGCTGCTGCTGCTGTTACTGCTGTTGTTGCTGTTGCTGCTGCTATTACTGCTGCTGTTGGTGCTGTTGGTGCTGTTACTGTTGCTGCTGTTGGTGCTGTTGGTGCTGTTACTGTTGCTGCTGCTGCTGCTGTTGCTGCTGCTGTTGCTGCTGCTGTTGCTGCTGCTGTTGGTAACGTTGTTGCTTCATACTTCTTTCTTTGGTTCATTAAAGCTTCATCCACTCGTCTGAAGTTTGAAAATGATGTTTTCAAACGAACCACCTCCGTGTTTCAGCTCACTGTCAGCAGTTATAACACGTGTGTGCGTGTCCGTGTGTGTGCTTGTGTGTAAACAGGAAGTTGTTTGTGTCGTCTGCAGTTGTTTTTCTCAGCTACAGGGTTTGTTTCATGTCTGATGTTTGGAGCAGAAGGACACCAGACTTACATTAGGAAAATGAGTGTCATGAGCAACAGTGTTGCTGACGTTGGACGTTGTGTCCACTCTGTTGGACGTTGTGTCCACTCTGTTGGACGTTGTGTCCACTCTCTTGGACGTTGTGTCCACTCAGTTGGACGTTGTGTCCACTCTGTTGGACGATGTGTCCACTCTGTTGGACGTTGTGTCCACTCAGTTGGACGTTGTGTCCACTCTGTTGTCTCTGCCCGTGTCAAGTCCTGTCTGTCCTTCTTTGACTCATTTGAACAGTTTAGCTTGTGACTGATTCACATTTAACTTTGACTGTGACGATTAATCGATCACTAAATTAATGAACTATGTCGATTAATGTTTCTCCACTGCCCCCTACTGTTTGCTCATTGTTGGGTTTCTCTTCTCCCTGTAATATTGTGAAAGGTTTCAGCCTTGAGATAATGTATTTTATGATTTGGTGATATTCAGTTCAAACTGAGTTGAATTTATTGGTGTTTGGTTTTAATAATGCAAACCAGTTTCTGTGATTTTTCAGTTTCTTAAATGTGAATATTTTCTGGTCTCTTTGCTCCAAATAACAAAGAAATCATTAAAACTGAATCATTTTAGTTTGTGACAAAAAAGACATTTGAGAACATCATCATTTCCGGGTTTGACAAACACTGATCAAGGAAATAATCAACAGGTTAATTAGTTATGGTAATAATAATAATTTGCAGCCCCACATTTAACCAATCAGTGCGTTTCATGTGGATAAAGACGTTTATTGAAACGTTACAGTGTTTATGGAAAATGTTTAAGAAAGAAAAAGGTCATATAAAGGTAAAGATGTATAGTATTAGTTGTTGTTTGGATGGTAACTCCTGTGGTGACGCTCCATAAATGAATTCAGGGGAAAAACACATACGTGATCAAACAGGATGAGACAGAGTTGACGTTAACATTAGTCTTCGTTTCACAACAGCTTCTGATGCTCAGTTTGGAAACAGTGGAGAGTTTCTACATGTTCCTCATGAAAGTCAACTGTGAGTCACTCAGCTGCAAACACTGTTACTGTCACAACACATGATTCATGTAAACTAGTCGCTCACATTATAATCACATTCTTAAATGTTTGAAACATGTTTAATTGATACAATAGAAATAAATACAAACCAGTTTTATTCTGAGAAACAGCACTAATGACATTATCTTCACCTGTTTGCCTCAAATTTACGGTTAGGCTAAAGGGATAGTTCAAGTTTTTTGAAGGCTTACATCGTCAGTGCTGTGAGCGCCCCCTGCTTCTGACTACCACCCTGACACACTGAGGCTTATTGTCAGTAAAAACATGGATGCCAGCAGGAAAAACAGATTTCAGCCACTTCACTAAAGACTTAGGTGTAATAAAATCTACATCAGTTTAAGTCCACGACATCGTCAGAACATGTTCACGTCTTTATCTCACTGTTAGACAGACTTTTCCAACAGGAAAGTGAAGTTTGTAAACCAGTCACTCTCCCACACCAAAGTCCATAGAGAAAATCAGTGATTTTAGCTCACAGGGACACTGGAGCTGCTGGTCTACTGCTGCCTCCATCACTAAGTTCAAATGTTTTATTTTGTAAAATTCTGTGTTTGAAATCCTTTGTTCAGATTTACGTCAGTGACACAAAGTGACCACACGAGGCAGCAGTAGACCAGCAGCTCCTGTGTCTCCTGTGTCCCTGTGAGCTAAAATCACTGATTTTCTCTATGGACTTTGGTGTGGGAGAGTGAGTGGTTTACAAACTTCACTTTCCTGTTGAAGACGTCGTGGATTTTATTAGACGAGTCGTCTGTGAAGTGGCTAAAATGAGTTTTTCCTTAATTTCCCTGAGACCGAGCCTCTGTGTCTCACACAGGTTCTCAGCAGCAGGGGGCGCTCACAGCACAATCAGTGCTGAATATGTGTCTGTCCTTGTGTATAACCACAGTTGAAGTGTACCTTTAAGCCCGTTGAAGTCTGTCAGGAAATAGTGCAGTTTCCGATGATGTCCCCCCTGACAGCCATTATCAGTGATGAATGGCAGCTTAAGTGCTGCAGCTCTGTGTCGGCCAACGCTGCATTTTTTCCTCAGCGTTGATAATGAAGCCTCCACAGTAACACCGTCTCTCAGAGACAGTGAGGGACAGAACAGTCTGCAGTCTGTCCACTCCTGTGTTGGGCCACACAGTGAGATCTCTTGTGCCGAAGCCAAACCAAAGTGCTTTCCCATCATGACTCGGTCCGTCCGAAATGACACGTCACATGAAGACAGTTTGCTCGTCTCCATGTGCTTTGAAAATTAATCTGCGACAGAAAACATAAATCACATGACCATTCAGAGACGTGTCTCCATTCACAGCTGAACAAACAAGGACGTAGACTTTTAGTTTGAAAAGTGAAGCTCAGGACGCTTTTACATTATACAAAACGTTAGCTCACACATAAGCAACATAAGGCTCTGGGGCCAGATCTGGGACACTAACCAGTTTTATTTGTTCCTGCGACGTCCTCACAGGTGACCCTTAACTGTGACATTAGCACCTGTTTATGATTTAGTTTTTCAGCTTCTTAAATGTCAATATTCTCTGGTTTCTTTGCTCCATAGAAATAACTAGAACCAAACATTTTGGTTTGTGGACAAAAACAAGACATTTCCAGTTTTGACAAACACTGATCAATACTTTGACCATTTCTGGACCAAACAAATGATGGATTCAAGGAGAAAATAATGGACAGATTAATAGATTATGAAAATAATCATCAGTTGTTGCTCTTACTCTGTACAAACAGAGACATTCATGGTCCTCATTTAAGCGGGTGGACCTGAATGTGTGTGTCCTCTGGAGGACATGCCACTTTAAACCTTTTTAATCGTTCACATTTATTAAAGTGGTCAGTGACACATTTGTGTGTGTGTGTGTGTGTGTGGTGTTAGAGTGAGTGTGAGCATTTATTTGACTTTACTGGGACTTTGAATCTGTGGCGACTGAGCAGAGCTGCACTTTTAAAATGGACGCCTCCTGTTTCTATAAATCAACGCTGGACATGGAGGGGGTTAAGAGGCTGCGCGGGTGAGGGTGGGGGAGGGGGTGGACCCCCCCCCCACACACACACACACACACACGCCCTGCATTCTACAACCCCCTGTGCACTGGGCTGAGGCAGAAATAGACATAGGAGGGCGAGTTTGAAACCAAACTGACTAAACACTCACTGATATTTTTATAGCATTTATTTGACTTTACTGGGACTTTGAATCTGTGGCGACTGAGCAGAGCTGCACTTTTAAAATGGACGCCTCCTGTTTCTATAAATCAACGCTGGACATGGAGGGGGTTAAGAGGCTGCGCGGGTGAGGGTGGGGGAGGGGGTGACCCCCCCCACACACACACACACACGCCCTGCATTCTACAACCCCCTGTGCACTGGGCTGAGGCAGAAATAGACATAGGAGGGTGAGTTTGAAACCAAACTGACTAAACACTCACTGATATTTTTATATTTTCACTTTCCATTCCAGGATCTCACACAGTCGTGTTGCGGTAATGATCCATATTTAAACAACCCTTTATTAACGCACATAAGAGTGTGAGGGGAAAAACACAAAACTGTATCATAAGGCTGCAAAGAGGGTTTTATTATTAATCGATTGATAAATTAATCATCGACCAGTTTCTGTGATTTTTCAACTTTTTAAATGTGAATATTTTCTGCTTCTTTGCGCTAAATAACAAAGAAATCATTAACAGTGAATCATTTTGAGACGTTCATCATCATTTCCAGGTTTGACAAACACTGAACAACACTGTCGTTAATAAAGGGTTGTTTTGGGTTTTTTGAAGCATGGTTGTGCATCATTACAGCTGACTGCTGTGAGCGCCCCCTGCTGCAGAGACATGTACTCTCACTCTCAGGATCTTTTTCTTGCTATTAAAAAGTTTTCCATAAACATGGCAGCGTCTCTTCATCCACACAAAACAGCTCGCTGTAAACGCTGTAGTACACACGTTAGGCTTGTGTATGGCGCTGTGATGTTGCTGCTGTTTGAACAAGTAAACATGACAATTAAACAGTCAGAGAAACAGACAGAGATTGAAGAAAGTCAGGAAAATGACAGTTATCATGAAGAGAAAAAGACCAAACAAACTCCAAACACAGGAAGACGATGAAGAAGATAATAAGAGACAGAGGACGTAACATTTTCCTACAATGTGTTCATTGGTTGTTGAAAACAAAAGGGTTGAGTTTTGAGGTTTTTCCACCCTGGAACCTGTTTTTAGAAAATAACTTTAACCTGCTTCCAGTATGTTGTTTCTGTGTGGACAAATGTCCTCAGTGACAAGATGGCTGCCAGCAGAGACACAGTGAGTCTGGACTGTAGCCACTTAATAAAAGATTCGGCCTAAAAAACAGTGATATCTTGTAACATGTTTGTTTCAATATTAATTATTTTGATTATTGTCTTGTACATAATTCAAACCAGTTTCTGTGATTTTTCAGCTTCTTAAATGTGAATATTTTCTGGTTTCTTTGCTCCAAATAACAAAGAAAATCATTAAAACTGAATCATTTTAGTTTGTGGACAAAACAAGTCATTTGAGAACATCATCATTTCCAGGTTTGACAAAAATACTGATCAATATTTTTAACATTTCATGGACCAAACGACTATTAAATGAATGACTCGTTGGTTACAGCTCCAGAACAATCCTCAGACTGAACTGCTGTTACAACAGCGTCACCAACAGCATCTTCATCTAAGTGAAGTTCCATTGAAACAGGGAAAAGGGGGGTTTTGTGTCAGTGGTTGAGGTTAATAGTTTATTATGTGGTGGTTGTGGTTTGGGTAAATCCCCAGGAAATGCATGTAGCTCTGTGTAAAAATGTGTGAAGCTTCTGTCATCTGGACATTGAGTCTTTAAACCGTCTTTGTCACATACAGTAATAGCAAACTTTAGTTTCTGGCGATTCCCTTGAAATGTTGCTGGCAATAATAAAAATAGAAGTTGCTGGGGGTTGTCATGGTAACCATTAAAGTGAAATGGGGAGAGTGGTGGGATATTAAAGCTGTGCCACATCATATTTTTCACCATAAATTAGTATGTGATGAGACAATGCTGTGATAAAACAGCGCCACGGTGTGACGACTTGACGTCAAACTGTCATTAAATAAAATAACTGCTTAGGGCTGCAACTAACGATTATTTTCATTATTGATTAATCAGTCGATTCTTTTCTTGATTAATCGAGTAAATGTGGCAGCCCTGAAACCGCATACGTGTTCATTTGTGACTGCAGTTTACTACAGGAAGTGATGGGGGCAGTATGACTTCTGTTCTCTGCCATGACTGTGATCATTAATGAAGAAGAATGTGCGCAAAAACAAAAAACAGCTTAATGTGTGAGAGCATTTCTCCAAAAATAAACCAACGAAACAAGTTAAATGTTAAGCTAAGCTAGCTTAGTGTCAGTGCTATGTTAGCTTGGCTCTGTGTTGCTGAACATTTCCTTCACTGTTGAAAACACACGTCTTTTTTTCTGTTCTGTGACGGACTCTGAGTGAGTGAGTGAGTGAGTGAGTGAGTGAGTGTGTGTAGCACACATGCTAACACTTTGCTCTCTGCTGCTGCAGCTAACAACAATAACTGGCATAGTTGATGCCAGAATTCCTGACATAACGGGACAGACTCAGTCTGTATGTCAAACCTGTGTGTGTGTGTGTGTGTGTGTGTGTGTGTCGGTACCACACTTTCTAAAAAAAACTTGAACTCTCCCTTTAAATTTGTGTTTAGTGACTCATCTCAGTGGTGAATCACATGGTGAGGAGTTTAGGAGTCACCGTGTGTGTGTGTGTGTGTGTGTGTGTGTGTTGTCGTGGTTGCTAGGCAGCAGCTGTCCTCAGCTCTGGTATGACCCTCATTTGGAAAAGGAGCAGTTGTTTTGAATCTTCAGCTCAGTTTAATTCACATTTTCTCCTTGGACGTGTTTTCTGTGTTTTTTGTGTTTTCTGTTTAGACTGAGGACATTAAAAAAGACAAATCTGAGGGTGAAGGTTAGGTCCATGTGAAGGAGAAGCTTATGTGAGTGTCAGGCAGAAGTTTGTTCTCCTGTTTCTGCTGCAGTGATGCTTGTTCATGTCCCTCTGCTCTGGTATTTGCTAACTCCAGTTATATTTAGGATTTCTTTGTCTCAGGCCAAACAAATGAGCTCAGTAAGGAGTAAAGGAGAAAACATCTCAGTAACAACGTTACCCACTGAATCATGTGCAGGCTTTTCCATAGGAAAGTCTTTAGAAGATGACGTCAAAAGTTAGAGTTTCTCCGATGTTTTATTCAAACCTGTGACGCAGTTTCTGTCCCACTGTCTAGTCCTCATTAGTCCACATTAGTCCTCATTAGTCCTCATTAGTCCTCATTAGTCCTGATTTGACGATCAGCTGCGTGGGACTGGAAACCAAATACTGATTGTGACTTGGATATACCCAGGACATGTCTGCATTAGAGCTGGGAATCACACGCTAACTCACCATAACTCAGACACGCGGTCCTCGACACGTGGTCCAGTAACATCACGACACATTCTGATATATTAGACCGTCACATATTTCTCTGTTGATTCACAGCATAGAGAACAGAGAGAATGGAGTGTCTGTATTGAAGGTGGATGGAGCATCTGTTAATGCTCCAGGAAACTTCCACCCAAGTTTCCCTCATTCATTTGAGCAGCGCCACCATGAGGAGACATGAAGTATTGACACCCACAGGTGAAACTGGCAGGGACTGTTGAATTTATAGCGCCTTAATAGTTCATTAAAATATCAATATTTATCCTGGTGTATTGATTATTGTATTGCACGAGGAAGGACGATGATATATCACCAAATCAATATTTGACTCACCTTTAGTCTACATACTAAGATGAGCTTATATCGCCACCTAGCTGACACTTTTCATCCACTGAGTGGATTCTACAGTCGTGTTTGTAATGTGGTCCAGAAAAATGAATATTAATCCACAAATGACACGAGTCCTCAGAGAAATGCTGATATGCTAATGTTCCTGCAGTGGATTTTCATCTTCTGTTCATTTATATCTGTGACATGAATGTTATAACTGTTATAACTGCAACTAACATTTGTTCTTATAACCACATATTATTTTCTTCATTAACTATTTACTTGTATTGATCAGTCTTTGTCAAACCTGGAAGTGATGACGTTCTCAAATGTCTTGTTTTGTCCCACAAACACAAATATGACACCAAAATGGAGTCTCCCTGGGTGTGGCCTGCGATGCCTGTGTTTATTTTATACACTTTTATTCTTGATTAAATGATGTGTGTGTGTGTGTGTGTGTCAGCTGGCAGGAGGCGTGATCCTGGGCGTGGCCTTGTGGTTGAGACATGACCCCAAGACGAGCAACCTGCTGGAGCTGGAGTTTGAAGGAGCTCACGCCCCCAGCACCTTCTACATTAGTACGTACCCGTCCACACTCTTCACACCAGCATGTGTTTTCATCTCTACATGAAACAACAAGATCATTTCAATAATTGTTCAGTCATGGCCATAAAGGTTTCAGTCTTCAGGGAGGTGGAAAGGTTGGAAACAGGTTCAGTGAATTAAAGAAAGAAACTTTCCACGAACAGATGAGTCTGAACCCCGTCCGACCCGAGTGGGTCTGTCACTTCATTTCTTAACTAGGGCTGGGCAAAACTATTACTTTTGTAATCAATTTAATCTAGCAAATATTTTTTCAATGCATTGATTCATCTGGTAGTGGTTAGCACTCTTGCCTTTGCAGCAAGAGGTCCCGGGTTCACGACCCGGTCGGAACAAGGGCCCTTCTGCATGGAATTGGCATGTTCTCCCCGTGGTGCGTGGGTTCTTCCTCCCACAGTCCAAAAACATGCAGATTTGGGGATTAGGTCAGTCGGACACTCTAAATTGCCCGTGGGTGTGAATGTGAGAGAGAATGGTTGTCCGTCTCTGTGTGGCCCTGTGATGGACTGCTGACCTGTCCGGGGTCTGACCTGCCTCTCGTCCTGTGTCGGCTGGAGTTAGGCACCGGCGCCCCCCGTGACCCCCAGTGGATAAAGCGGTAGAAAATGAGTGAGAGAGTGAGTGAGTGATTAATCTAATGTACAACAAAACAAACAAGAAAAGAAAAACAGTTGAAAACATACAGTGTTTTATCGTCTGCACAAGCTGCTCCTGGAGCCGTCGTGCTTTTATGAAAGGCCATTTCTGTTTTACAAAAACAGTCGCTCCCTTTCACTGTAAAATAGTCCCATATCTTCAATATACGTGTTCTTGTCTTGCTGACTTCAGCATCAGCTGACTCCCTGGCGCTGCTGCTGCTGCTGCTGCTGCTGCCATTATTTGTTTTGTTCGGACGACGCGTCGACGTACAGTTTTTGTGTCGATATAATGGATGACGTCGACGCGTCGCCCCAGTCCTATTCTGAACAACTTAGATTAAAAGTGTTTGAAGAGAAATAAAGGAGAATGTGATTCTGTTTGTTGAAAACATTCAACGTCAGAATTTTAGCCTGAAAACATGAAACAGAAGGAGGATCCAGTCACGTGTGAAGGAAACAGTGTCACAGTCTGTGCAGCAGTGATACTCTTTATACATGGAGTCATAATGTGCACATTAACTATTGATGAGCACATTATGTCCATCTCTTTAGTCTCATTGTTATTTCAACTCAACTGTTTAAATAACACTCACCTTTCTGTTAAAAGCTTTTTACTTTGTAAACACGCATGTAAACCTGTCCACATGTAAACCTGTCCACATGTAAACCCGTCCACATGTAAACCTGTCCACATGTAAACCCGTCCACATGTAAACCTGTCCACATGTAAACCTGTCCACATGGAAACCCGTCCACATGTAAACCCGTCCACATGTAAACCCGTCCACATGTAAACCTGTCCACATGTAAACCCGTCCACATGTAAACCCGTCCACATGTAAACCTGTCCACATGAAAAACGTGAAGTTCCTTATCATATCAGTGTTTCGTCTGCACTGTGAAAATCCACTCGTTTTCTTGTAAACAAAACAGTATTTTGAAAAGGATGATGTCATAGCTCCGCCCCTCTCTTGCTCTTTGTTGTCGTCCTCTTCTTTGTGTATTTGGAGTTTGTTTGGTCTTTTTGTCTTTATAGTACACGCTGCAGCGCCACATACAGGCCCAGCACGTGTACTGCAGCATGTAGAGTGGGTTTCATGTGGGTGAAGACATTGACATGTCCTGATGTCTCCATGTCCTCGTGTCTCTGTGTGTGTGTGTGTGTGTGGCAGCTCAGCTGTTTCAGTGGAAAATCAGGAGAAACTCAGCTTTAGTGATCACGTCCCACCACACAAAGACTCCTTCTTTTCAAGACCAGGAGGAAAACCCAGTACAGGAAAAAATTCCTCACCAGCCGCCCATCCCCCTCCTCCTCCCTCCTCCTCCCTCCTCCTCTCCAAAAGTTTCCTTTTCCTTTCCTTTCCTCTCCTGCCTTTCTTTCAGCTCTCTCCCTCTGTCTCTCCCTCCTTCCCTCCTCCATCTGGTTGTGGTTAATGTTCCAGTCACTCTGTCTCTTTTTTCCCCTCCATCTTGGTGGACTGTTTTCCCTCCTGCTGCTGCTGCTGCTGCTGCTGCTGCTGCTGCTGCTGCTGTCAGGAACTTTTCAATATCAACAACAACTTCTCTCTCTCTCTCTCTCTCTCTCTCCCTCCTTGATTGACCACAGACACAGTAACCAGTAACCACCACAATAAAACACACAAACATTATTATTTAATCAATACTGATGAAACCATTCAAGAGCTGTAAATCTATGATCAGCAGTCTGACACACACACACACAACACTGATGCTTTTCCACTACATAGTTCTAGCTCGGCTCGGCATGGCTCAGTTTAGTATCAGACACATAGTTGCTCCTGGACGTGGGCGTGGTCGTCATAGAAACAGCCGTGAAGACACAAACACGTGACGGTCAAAGCAGTAGTTTTCTTTTTCCTCAGTTTTCTAAACAGATGAGTTCACTGAATGGTTCAGTACTTCCTGACTCCGTCTGACACAGTCACTGAAGTGAAATACGGCTGAACGGCTTGTGATTGGGCTCACCATCTCCGTCTTTCAGCAGTGCTGTCGCTAAATACACCAGACTCCTCTGTTAAATATGGACATTTTACAAATGTCCTTGTTAAATGTTGCAGATTAACGCATGTTTTCAGGATTATTTTCAAGTCTTTTTAACTCATCTACAGTTCAACATTGTTCGCTTGTTAAAAGTGATGCTAACAGTAGCTACACATTCAGCCATCACAAATGTTAGCTTGCGTAAAGTGACGCTGATGACTGTTTCTGATGGTCATGTGATGATCTGTTAATTTTCTGTCATAATTGAGTATGACAAATAATAATAATTCATATTTTTGTGACTTAAATATGTTTTGTTTCCTTCGCTGATGTTTGTTCAGTTTTCTGCGGTCGTAGCGTTATCGTAGCATGGAGGCGCCACCTGTTGGCAGTGCAGTCACTGTTAGAAGATGAAGACGTGTTTTTCTAATGAACGTTAGTCTTTTCTACTGATGTTGATTCAGTTATTTTAGGTACATTGTCGTAAAAAGTTATTTTATAAGAATTATTACTGCTTTGTTGTTTTGTGGTTTAAGGACCATCTGAAAAGGTGTTTATCTTTTCTTTAACATACGTCACAATGTAAAGTCTCGTCAGTTTAAATAATAAACAATATAATACAACAGGAAGCATCTGAAAGGAAGACTTTGTATAATAAACAATAGTCGGATGAATTCAGCAAAGCAGTTAACTGCGTGTGGTTCATTGTTGCATGAGCTTCATCAGTTTAAGGAAATTCCACCTAATGAACAGAAGAGAAAAACACATGAGTGTGTTTTTCCTGCTTTTCACTGAATGTATACATATTAATATTTAATAGAAATTATACATTTAAATCATTTTTTTCTTTACATTTCCAGAATGTGACAGAATCTTTTCAAATTCCTCGGTTATGTGATTAACTCACAAAGACATTCACCTCCACTCACAACAAACATTTTCACTAAAGTGGCACCAACGTAACAGAGAAGGTTTAACTTTTAGCTTTTTATTCTGAAAATACTGTAGTTTACATCAAAAACATGATTCATGCTTGTTTCCTCTGCTCATTCTTTAACAGCTATTTTTTAATATATTTATTTATTTCAATCATTTAGATTTTTTTATACACCTGAGGGGGAGGAGCCTCTTTGTAGAGGTCAAAGGTCTCTGTGAGCATTTTACTCTTTACTTGTTGTTTTTCCCTCCAACAGTTACATTAATTACCACTTTTCATAATCAGATTTTTTTGTTGTGAATCATACAATGAACTGTGTGTGTGTGTGTGTGTAGCTGGTCTTCCTCATGTTGTGGGGACCTAAATGTGTCTCCACACTCACATTATGGGGACTTGTCTTCCTTATGGGGACAAAAATCAAGTCCCCATAACGTAAATGACTCCATTTTAAGGTGAAGACATGTTTTAAAGTTAGGTTAAGGTTAGAGGTCAGGGTTAGGGTTAGGACACTAGTAATTATGGTTAAGGTTAGAGTAAGTCTGCAGTATACATACATACATACGTGTATGTGTATGTATATATGTGTGTGTGTGTGTAACAGACACAGTGGTCTGTATGTAAAGCAGGTTTTAATACGATCATGGTTACATTTGAGTGAACTCATGACAAACGACAGACAGAAAATTAAATCAACACAGACGAGAAAATAGATTAAAGTAAATGGAATTAAAGAGGAGAATGTTTTATAGATGAGAGGAGGTGAAGAGAGACAGACAGGGAGGGAGAGAGAGACAGACAGGGAGGGAGAGAGAGGGAGACAGGGAGGGAGAGAGAGAGAGACAGGGAGGGAGGGAGAGAGAGACAGGGAGGGAGAGAGAGAGACAGGGAGGGAGAGAGACACAACGTAAGGCAGAGAGGGGGAGACGGGGAGGGACAGGACAGTCATTTGGTCAGTTGCCAAGACATCAATTTATAAATGAGTTTGTATGAGTGTGTGTGTGGAACAGAGACGACAATGATGACGATGAAGATGATGATGAAGATGTATAAGAGCCACTGAACCACTAACTGGTCTACAACTGAATTATGAGAGTGGACGAGCTGCAGTTACACTAACATTGGAGATGATTCTGAGGCTGGACAGACAGGCAGGCAGACAGGCAGGCAGGCAGACAGACAGACAGGCAGACAGACAGGCAGGCAGACAGACAGGCAGGCAGGCACGCAGACAGACAGACAGACAGGCAGACAGACAGGCAGACAGGCAGACAGACAGGCAGGCAGGCAGACAGACAGGCAGGCAGGCACGCAGACAGACAGACAGACAGGCAGGCAGACAGACAGGCAAACAGACAGGCGGGCAGGCAGACAGACAGACAGACAGGCAGGCAGGCACGCAGACAGACAGACAGACAGGCAGGCAGGCAGACAGACAGACAGACAGACAGGCGGGCAGGCGGACAGCTGCATTCTGACATCACACACTCATATCTGCTCACGCCCCCTGCTGGTCACATGGTCATTACTGTCACAGTCCAGTTGGCATCAGCTCGTCACTGTGGTGACAGTTTTGAGAATTGATCACCATCTTGATCAGACGTTTATATATCAATCAGCTGGTGACGACATCTTCATTTAAACTGTGATGACAAATGTCAGAGATGTTGACACATAAATCATCTGACATTCACAAGTGACTGAATCATTTCAATCTGTTTATCCTTTAAATGGGTACAACATATATATATATATACATATAAACAAACTCAATAAAACCAAACTTGTGAATCCTTTATGTTTGTAGTGATGAATGAATGAGCCTGTTTTATTGTTAGTTTATGATTAAAGTTAATTCTTCAGTTCATTCCCTGCTTATATTTCACTAAGTTGATTAAATGTGTTAAAATAAATGTACAGTAACATAAAGTCACTCTTCAGGTCTTTGTTGTTGTTTGTGAACAGATTTACAAACGTGTTTAAATTCACTGCTCAGCAAATTATAACAAATATATATATTATAGCAATTAATTAGTTGAAAACTGACAAGTTTGTCCTGTCAGGGTTGCCGTACTACTTCTTGTGGTGACACAGATCAGGCAGCGACAAAAACAAAGAAACAGATTTTAGTAAATAAATGTGAAAAACTAGTAAAATAAGTGGACGTGTACGTGTTAGTGGACGTGGACGTCTCATATTTCTCAGCCTTTTATCGACACTTACAGCTTCACACGGTGAGATGATGCGTCTCAACTTTCACCGCAGTAATAAATGACTTCACTCTAACACTCAGATCCACTTTGTCATGTTTCCTGCTCTGAGTGGACACGGAGACACCCACTCAACAAACGTCCTACAGGGACAGACTAAAGAGGACAGATTTACAGGGACAGTCTCACAGGACAGTCATTAGTGGAATAATCATAAAATAATCAATTGAGTGAGTTTGGGTTTTTCTGTATGAAACAGTTTCAGAAACAGAATCTTTAACTCCACCAAACAAGCTCTGTGTGTGTGTGTGTGCGTGTGTGTGTGTGTGTGTGTGTGTGCGTGTGTGTGTGTGTGCGTGCGTTACCATGGATACCCACACACACTCTCTCTCTCTCTCCTGTCAGGTGTTCACATCCTGATTGCGGTCGGTGCAGTGATGATGGTGGTCGGTTTCCTCGGTTGTTACGGTGCCATCCAGGAGTCTCAGTGTCTGCTGGGAACTGTGAGTCACAACCACCTTCACTTTGACGCGTCAACACCAGAGGTCGCTATGGAGCGGACGCCGTCGTCATTTCCATTCTAACACGAGTCGACGCCAGAGGCCGTCGTCATTTCCATTGTAACATGCGTCGACGCCAGAGGTCGCTATGGAGCGGATGCCGTCGTCATTTCCATTCTAACACGCGTCGACGCCAGAGGTCGTTATAGAGCGGACGCCGTCGTCATTTCCATTCTAACACGCGTCGACGCCAGAGGCCGCTATAGACCAGACGCCGTCGTCATTTCCATTCTAACGCGTCAACGCCAGAGGCCGTCGTCATTTCCATTGTAACATGCGTTGACGTCAGAGGTCGTTATAGAGCAGACGCCGTCGTCATTTCCATTCTAACACGCGTCGACGCCAGAGGCCGTCGTCATTTCCATTGTAACATGCGTCGACGCCAGAGGTTGCTATAGAGCGGACGCCGTCGTCATTTCCATTCTAACATGCGTCAACGCCAGAGGCCGTCGTCATTTCCATTGTAACATGCGTCGACGCCAGAGGCCGTCGTCATTTCCATTCTAACGCGTGTCGACACCAGAGGTCGCTATAGAGCGGACGCCGTCGTCATTTCCATTCTAACACGCGTCGACGCCAGAGGTCGCTATAGAGCGGACGCCGTCGTCATTTCCATTCTAACACGTGTCAACGCCAGAGGCCGTCGTCATTTCCATTGTAACATGCGTCGACGCCAGAGGCCATCGTCATTTCCATTGTAACATGCGTCGACGTCAGAGGTCGTTATAGAGCGGACGCCGTTGTCATTTCCATTCTAACACGCGTCGACGCCAGAGGTCGTTATAGACCAGACGCCGTCAACAAAACATTTCCATTTCAATGCAGCTTTAAGCAGCACATTTAGCTGAAAACTTCATATTAGTTGCGTGTTTTTATCACATTAATAACATGTTTTATAACATTAGTAGCATGTCTTTAATGACGTCAATAACATGACTTTCTGACTGACTTGTTTTTGTGCTGAGGTTATTGATGTTTTTTGTTACGTCACATGTTTTTGACATTTCTCTGTATTAAACTCGGCTGTCAGTGATGATGATGATGACGATGACATCATGTGACATCATGTGACTCACGTGTCTCTTCTGTCCTGCAGTTCTTCGCCTGCCTCGTCATCCTGTTTGCCTGTGAAGTTGCTGCTGGAATCTGGGGCTTCATGCACAAAGACACTGTGAGATGGACGTCACTCAACACTGACACAAACTGACACATTTACTCTCTTTATGTGTTCATCATCATTGGAGACATTTAACTCTTTTCAAGTGTGATGACTTATTCACAAACATAGTCAGATCCATTCATCAGGACTTTGTTTCTGTGTTTAAACACCTGCTTCTGCAGCTTTGACCCATTTTCACACAGATCCACCATCACATGACCACACACAACATCTGTTAAAGGGACAGGTTTCAACATTCAACATTTATTCATTCATGTATTTATTTATTTATTCATTCTGCTCCACATAAAATCAGAATTATTTCTCACATTCACCACAGTTTTTTGATTAGTGCTCTTATTTAGTCTGATATACTGAAATACAATAAAATAAGTACAATAAAAATATGAATAGGTCACTTATTTTGAAGTGTGGTTGTATGAGGTACCGATACTGTTACTGTGAAAACATGGCTGAGAAACAGGATTTTAGCCTCTTAAGAAAAGACTCCGCTGATAAAATCTACATCAGCACTAGGTTTGTAAACCACTCACCCTCCCACACCAAAGTCCATAGAGAAAATCAGTGATTTTAGCTCACAGGGACACAGGAGTTGTTGATCCACTGCTGCCTCCATCACTAAGTTCAAATGTATTTTTTTCCCCTTCAGTGTTTGAAATCCTTTGTTCAGATTTACGTCAGTGACACAAAGTGACCACACGAGGCAGCAGTAGACCAGCAGCTCCTGTGTCCCTGTGAGCTAAAATCACTGATTTTCTCTATGGACTTTGGTGTGGGAGAGTGAGTGGTTTACAAACCTAGTGCTGATGTAGATTTTATCAGCGGAGTCTTTTGTTAAGAGGCTAAAATCCTGTTTCTCAGCCATGTTTTCACTGAGCGTGAGCCTCTGTGTCTTAGGCTGGTTCTCAGCAGCAGGGGGCGCTCACAGCGCCTGAGGTGTCTGTGTCATACGTGATGTAGAGCAGCAGTGTCAGTGGAGTGTAAACATGGGGAATCGTTGCTTTTTGTCTTGTTGTAGGTGTCGAAGGAGATGATCAACTTCTACGACTCTGTGTACGACAAAGGAATGACAGAGAGTCTGACCATGGACAAGAACAAGGAGCATGCAGCTGCCGCGGTGCTCAAGGTCTTCCACGAGACGGTACGAACGCGTGTCGCGGGCATTCATGTTCTCAGTCACAGTGTTTCCTGTGTTCACTTTAAAGAAGTGTTGACTGTGTTGTTGTTGTTTCAGCTGAGCTGCTGTGGCAAAAGTCAGGGCACTGCCATTCTGACGCGCATCACAGACGGAATTGGAATCACCGAGATCTGCCCCAAAAACGAGCTGCAGATTGTGAGTGTGTTCGTCATGTTCACATGTTTGTCACGTGTGACATGAGCTAAAATCACTGAGTGAGAAACAGGCGTGAAACTGACATGAATTCTGTTTTAAAAATAGACAATAAAATAGTTGATTTAGTTTTTTAGTAACAAAAAAAAGAGTTTTTTGTTTCAACTCTCAAGATATAAAATGTACATAAACATGTTAATTGAAGAGTAAAATGTCTAATAGAATATTTAACATATGCAACCAGCTTCATAAGAAGGTATAAAATATTCAAATGTAAAATATTAGAATAAAATGTGACTCACACCAAAGATGCAGTGTATGAACTGATTAATAATGATGAATATTTACATAGTTCAGTTTATTTTAGTAATTAATAGTTACTCACAGAGAAAATTCATCTGACCAAAAATTACACTTTAGTTTCTCTGAAAAAACTGTATTTACAACATGTATGTTTCTCACACACACACACACACACACACTTACAGGAGACTAGTGCCCCCTGGTGGTCAAACTATTAACTAAAAATACATGTTTTTATGACAGACAAATCGACACAATAATCCTTAATTTAAATGATAATCCTGAATAATTTGACCTTTTTAAAGCTTGAAACTCTAAACAGTCAAACATCAATATTTAATATTTCATTCAAACATAAACAGCGTCTTCACTCGTGAACACAGACAGGAAGTTCACTAATGTTTTCAGATACATAATGACTGTCAGTCATTATGTATCTGAAGGCAGAAGTTCCTCAGTATAATATTTTATTACTATTATTATTATTATTATTACTCATAGATAAGTGGAGAGGACAGTTTATGTAACAAGCATGTTTCAGGATTCTCCGATAAATATGATTATTTTTACTCTGTTGTTGTTGTTTTAAATGTGTGTGTGAATTTGAGCCCGACTACATCTTGTCGTAACTTGTCAACTTGTTTATTTATTTTATTTACAATTTTCAGAGTTGCCACCAGAGGATCCAGGAACTGTTCTCAGACAAGATTTACCTGATCGGTATCGCCGCCCTGGTGGTTGCTGTTATCATGGTGAGATGTCAAACCTTAATCCTGTGAATGAGTCATAATCTGGTCACATGTTGTTGATAAACAAACAATGACATCACATGTTTACACTTTGATGTGTTAGGATTTTATTTTTGTTTTCTTTATAAAACAACAGCTTTCTCTTGTTGTGTTTTGGCACCTGGTGGGCGGAGCTTGACACACTGGAGCCTGATTGGTCACATGTTCCGGTGACAACATGAGTGAAATTTAGTTTTTAAAAAACCAACAACAGACCAGCAGTAAGTCATTTCTGCCACTAGGTGTCTCCATCAGAACATCAGAGGATGGAATCATGGGAAATGTTGTCTCCTTTGTTTCTTTGAACTTTAGCAGCAGAATAACAATTAATCAATTGATTACTAAATTAATCTTTAATTATTTTGATATTCAATTAATCCAATTATGAGAATAATTTAAAGAATAATTCTTGATATACCATATTACGATTTTTGCTCGTAATATTGCCACTTCCTAGTTTTCAATTCAATTCAGTTCAACTTTATTTGTATAGCGCCAAATCACAACCTACATTATCTCAAGGCCAAAACCTTTACAATATTACAGAGAGAAAAGAAACCCAACAGTTCACACAATGAGCAAACACTAGGGGGCAGTGGAGAGAAAAAACTCCCTTTTAACAGGAAGAAATCTGTGACAGAACCAGACTCAAAGATGTGCGGTCATCTGCCTCGACCGGTTGGGGTGAGAGGAAAATGGGGGACAGAGGAGAGGTGGCGGACAGCTTTAAATACAGAGACAGTGTCCGCCTCCCGAACCGACATTGGCAGTTGGTTCCACAGGAGAGGAGCCTGGTAACTAAAGGCTCTGCCTCCCATTCTACTTTTATGGACTCTGGGAACTACAAGTAAACCTGCGTTTTGGGACCGAAGTGATCTGTTAGGCTGGTAAGGTGAAATTAAATCTTGAAGATATGATGGGGCCTGATCATTAAGTGCTTTGTACGTGAGGAGGAGGATTTTAAATTGAATTCTAAACTGTACAGGGAGCCAGTGTAGAGAAGCTAACACTGGACTGATGTGGTCTCTCTTACCAGTTCCTGTTAGAACTCGTGCTGCAGCAGTTTTGCGACTTTCCTCTCTGTTGGATGTGGGCGTGGCCTTGATGACATGTCGCGTCATGTGATTTGTTGTCGTCACAGATCTTCGAGATGATCTTCAGCATGGTGTTGTGCTGCGGGATCCGCAACAGCCCCGTCTACTAAAGATGGCCCGCGCGGTGGAGACACGGACAGACGGACGGCGCCATCAGACGAGCGAATGGACGAGCGAAGACGCCGCCGTCGGTGTCTCACTCACTCTCTTTTCTCTTACAAGCGGGAAACTCCGCCCACATTCTTATTTACTGCTTGCTGGATTTAGTCGAGTCATCGAGAAGACGACGTATAAAACCGTAAAGAAACTGTCGAGCGTTTTCATCAGCTGACGTCACACTTTATGTTTGTTTGTTTGTTTGTTTGTTAGTCACAGATGCTGTTTGCCGTTTTTGATGATTCTTTTCAAACCTGATCCTCGTTCTCTCTCAGTCACCTCTCTCGTCCTGGTGCTTTAAACCTGTGAGCTGCCGCCCCCTGGTGGACCCTGAAGGTACTGCAGGTGAACTGAAGAGTTGAGCTGTGGGTTTTTGTGAAGTGTGGTTGTTGGAGATAATGACTGTGTGGTTAGCGCCCCCTGCTGCTGAGGACTGGCCTCACGCTGAGTGAAAACAAAATGGCTGCCTACAGAGATGGGAGCAGAAACAGGCTTTAGTCATTGAACAAAGACTCGACTAATAAAATGAAAAAAATGATCATGTTGATGTAGATTTTATGAGTTGAACCTTTTTCGTGGCTAAAATCTGTCGGCTCTGAACGTGTCAGTATCTCCTGCAATCACACTTACAAAAAACCTGCACTACACCTTTAAAATTAAATCAAACAAACGTGTAAATGTCCAGTTTTGTTGTTGAGCTTCAAATAATTATAAAACTATTTCAAATGAACATTTTAAAGTAACAAAATTAAAGAAAATAGAAGGATGTTGTTAAATTGACGGTTGATAAACAGTTGGTGAACCTGGTGTCGCAGGATTTATCGTCCCCTCACGTTCACACTGGAACTTTTCTCTTGGGTTTTTCTTCGCTGGATCATATTTGACGTTAGACTTCATCACTTGGTCGAGTGGCAGCAGCAGCGTGTGTGTGTGTGTGTGTGCACGTGTGTGTGCACGTGTGTCGATCAGATTATTCCGTCTCCTCTGAGGATTTTCTTTGCTTCAGATTCATTAACTGCCTTCTCGCCTCAAACATGCTCTTATATTCTTTGATTTTATTGATGTTTTTATGTCACTGTTGTATGTATGAACTGTATATAACTATATATAAATATGAGTATTAACAGTGCTTTATGACTGCATGAGCATGGATTTTAGAGTCCACAGTTTTCCTCCTGTTCATGTCACCTGGACTGAACCACGACTGAAGCTGGACTGAACCACGACGGAACCACGACTGAACCACAACTGAACCACGACTGAACCACGACTGAACCTTGACTGAACCTGGACTGAACCACGACTGAAGCTGGACTGAACCTGGACTGAACCACGACTGAACCTGGACTGAACCACGACGGAACCACGACTGAACCTGGACTGAACCTGGACTGAACCACGACGGAACCTGGACTGAACCACGACGGAACCACGACTGAACCTGGACTGAACCACGACGGAACCTGGACTGAACCACGACGGAACCTGGACTGAACCACGACTGAACCTGGACTGAACCACGACGGAACCACGACTGAACCTGGACTGAATCACAACTCTCATTGTTCACTTCAACGCGTCCAGGTGAACAAAACAAACACACCTCACCTCCAAGTCACATGACATGGTCTTACCACTCTCATGTCATGAGGCTTAAAGTAGGTCCTTAGCTTAGCTTAGCTTAGCAACAGTGCTAGGAAGAGGAGACATGTTTTTTTGTTTCTAGAGTCGAGTCATCGAGACTTTAACCCACAACCAATGAAAACCTGCATGTTACTCTGCTTAAAGGGACAGTTCAGGTTTTTTGAACTGCGGTTGTGTGAGGCACTGACACAGTCAGAGCAGACTGCTGTGAGCGCCCCCTGCTGCTGAGGAACAGACACAGAAGCTCACTCACGTTTATCCAAGTGTCAAAGATTTTCCATCACTTTAAGTCTATAATGTCCACAGAACATGTTCACGTCTTTATGTCACTGTTAGACAGACTTTTCCAGCAGGAAAGTGAAGTTTGTAAACCACTCACTCTCCCACACCAAAGTCCAGACCAGCAGCTCCTGTGTCCCTGTGAGCTAAAATCACTGACTTTCTCTATGGACTTTGGTGTGGGAGAGTGAGTGGTTTACAAACTTCACTTTCCTGTTGGAAAAGTCTGTCTAACAGTGACATAAAGACGTGAACATGTTGTGAAGACGTCATAAACTTTGGTATTTGGTGAAATGTTTAATACCTCGTGTCTTAGTTGGCGGCCATGTTGTCTGTTTAGCCTGAACTGTCCCTTTTTTTAACTGTAACTCATTAATATGTAACAAAGTCCATTCATCAGACATATTTACTCTTGTTTGTTGCATAAATCAGTGACGTATTTCAGGAATGTTGATTAGATATTAACAGTGTTAGAGCTCCCTCTACAGGCCGTTTACTTGTGTCATTAGCTCAGGCTAACTGCAGCGCTGGCCTGCAGCCCTGACACTTCCCACCACATGGGCTGGTTCTGATAAATCTGTGTCCCTGACACTAATGCTTCGTCAACGTACGCTTCGTCTTCATCTCGCGTAACCTTCCATGTGATCACAGCGTTTGTTTGCAACTAAAACCTTTGTCTTGTTAGCGTCTCAACGTAAAAGTGAGAAACGATTAAAAAGTGTCTTGTATCGTTCACAGCTCTGTAGAATTGTACTAATGAAAATAATGAAGGCTGTAAAAAGACGACGTCTGTCTCTTTTCTCTCTGTATCGTGAAATGTGTCTCTGGTACGAGTCTGAAGAGGACGAGGGTGAAGACGCAGGCGAGCGACGTGTCCACTGAGACACTGAGACAAACTCTGAGACCAGGGACCAGAAGCAGCTGTCCTGGTCCTGGACTGGGGTTTGTCCTCAGACGCCTCCGTCCTCTCTGCTCCTGTAGACTTTGTTTGCCCAAATATAAAGGGATTAAATGTCTTTTACAAATAAATATTCTGCTCGTTTTGTCTTTTTCTTTCAGAGTCGTGACACTAAACTTACTGCAGTCAAGTCACAATCACAGGGATGAGAGAGAAAATTCTAAAATATGAAACCATACTTCTTCCATTTCTGACAGGCTCAGTGCTGCCCTCTACAGGAAGAGCCGTGTCACTGTGTGCTCCAGCAGAAACAAACTTTCTCGTCTCTTTGGTCTTTACGTGAAGTCTAATCTTTTGAATCCTGAAACTCAGTTTTAAGTTTGTTTTCTGAAGTTTTTTCCATTTTCTGTCAAACGTCTGCGGCAGCAGCCACTTCCTCCTCCAGGTCAGCTGATTCTTTCTTCAGATGTTCATGTGACAGAAGATCAAATGTTTCCTCATTTGTGTAAAACTTAGATTCACAATATTTTTTCGCATATTGTGACTTTTTCATAACATTGCGACTTCTCAATATTATGACCTTTTCTCATAATATTTTTCAAATCATTTTTCGTGTAAAATTGACTTTTTCCACGTTACATGTACTTTATTTATACTTTACCGAATGATTTATTCTTCAACTTAAGCTGTTTCCGAAAGTTTTCCCTTAGTTCCTTTGTTTGGACCTGTGTGTGCTGTTCTGTTGTTACCATGGTTACAGTCTGCGGTGTCGGGTCATGTGACCAGACTGTTCACGTCTGTCACTGAAGCAACTTAACCACTAGAGGGCAGCAAAGTTCAACATATCCACCCGGTTTTATTCCATCAGAGAGAAGTTTGTTCATCAAACAGCTGAAAAATAACGAAATATGAATTTTATCTAAATTAAATATGATGTAAGAATAAAAATCTAAATTATTTTACTGGTTTGACAGATTCATAAAACTAAATACAAAAGCAACATAAAATCCCGTATGTGACTAAAAAGTAACAAAACGGTACATAAAAGTGAGAAAAAATGTTTCATCTGAATTTATATCTGTGATCATCTTCAGTAATAATTATAGATTCACATAATTCCATGTCATTTAATTATCACACTGTTTAGTCTTCTTTTTTATCTATTACTTCATTTGTTTAAATAATCATTTAGACATTTTAAACTCAATAATTCCTAAACTTTTTATTTCACTGCATTTTTAAATATTTAGTTCTTTTAAAGTCTTAGTTTTAACACATGAGGTGAACCTCTGTTTCTCAGCAGCAGGGGGCGCTCACAGTCAGTGCTGACCATATGTCAGAACCTGAAAAACCCTGAACTGTCCCTTTAGCTGAGTAACCACAGCAGTCAGAAAGATTCAGCTAAAGGAGCAGTTCAACATTTTTACAAAGAGGAGCCTTGTTGTTGTTGTCCATGACCTTCAGCACAATCGTTACCAGGCAACCACTTTGGACACTGTTGCGTTGTCTGATCACGTGACTCGCACTTTTGAGCTCATTGTTTTGGTTTTACAGCTTTAAACGTTTGTTCTCCCTCATTAATCTGTGACTCTGGAGTTTCTGTCCACTCTGGAAAAATCTCCTCACTGATTCAAAAAGACTCGGTTTATAAGAATCAGTTTCAGTTTAAGACTTTGGTGTGGGAGAGTGAGTGGTTTCCAACCTTCACTTTGCCGTTTAAAAGTCTAACAGTGAGATGAAGACGTGAACGTGTTCTGAACAGACCAGAGACTAGACAGTGTGTGTGTGAGTGTGTGTGTGAGTGTGTGTGTGTGTGAGTGTGTGTGAGTGTGAGTGTGTGTGTGTGTGAGACATGTGTGTGTGTGTGTGTGTGTGTGTGAGTGTGTGTGTGTGTGTGTGTGTGTGTGTGTGTGAGACATGTGAGTGTGTGTGTGTGTGTGAGTGTGTGTGAGTGTGAGACATGTGAGTGTGTGTGTGTGTGTGACATGTGAGTGTGTGTGTGTGTGTGTGTGTGTGTGAGACATGTGAGTGTGTGTGTGTGTGAGTGTGTGTGAGTGTGAGACATGTGTGTGTGTGTGTGTGTGTGTGTGAGTGTGT
>JAFBJR010001432.1:0-153054 GCA_016785285.1 Brachirus orientalis | reverse complement strand
GATAGATAGATAGATAGATAGATAGATAGATAGATAGATAGATATAAACAAACAAGAAACAGAAAATGACCAGCACTATGACGTGTAAACCCACCTGGCTTGGGGGAGTCCATAGCTGGTGCCCACTCCCACTCGTGGAAGACTGTAGACCACTTTCTTGACTGTGGCCTGGTCAGGAAAGTTGAACATGACTGATGCTGTGAACAGGGAGAGACGTTGCTTAAAAATGGAGAAAAGAGCTACTTCTTTAAAAGAGCTATAATTGGTACTTTACATACTTCTGTTGGCCATGAAAACCTCTATGGCCGTGTTCTGGAGGAGGAAACGTCTGGAGAAGACTGCTCGGATCTCGCTGAACATCCATTTCCCGTGTAAGCCCTCAGTGTAGGCCAAGACCTGGAAGGACAGGAAGAAGACAGGAAATTGTCTTCAGACACATGATATGCAGTACAGACGATTTCTGTCCCAGTAAAGTGAAGTAACAGCTGACTGTGTACAAGCTCAATTTCATTTTTCGATACAAAATGTCTGGAAAAGTTGGAAGAGAGGACGTTCTATAAAAACTACAGAGAAACACGGAGGGAACTGTGAGGAGCTGAGAGGTAAAATCAGCATTACGGAAGTCATTTGACAATGTTTTGAATATAACAGGCATTAGTTTACATTTAAAAATGAATGAAAGACACAGTAATTCAACTAGTGGCAGGTAGTGCTCCAGACATCATGCCATGGATGATCTTTTTCTTGTATTGTATTTTATGTATTATTTGTTTTATTTGGTTTTCTGGATAACATTTTGAATATTTGGTGATATAGATTGTAGTTGTTTAAGATTTTTTTCTTCACAGTTTAGTCAGGCATGAGCGTCTGTATCATATGTCGCCATCTTGTGTTCAGTGTTCTCAAACTTTTTATACCAAGTACCACCTGAGAAAATATTGAGTTCTCAAAGTAACACCATTATCGCCAATGTTAAAATACAGTGGTGTAAAAAGGCCGAGCAAAGTCAACTACAGACTTTTCACAGGAGGCAGATTTATTCCCAATAGGATAATCTGCTCTCTCATCATCCTCCTCTTCCTCACATAGACTACAGACACTGGTAAAATTAAATTAGATTAAGATGCAGCGAGAGATAAGGTGACTTCCTCCAGCCAAAATTCCCCAGCTCCACTCCGATCATATACCACTCCGATCATATACCCTGGTTTAAACAGTAGAACTATATTTCTGCTTTTCCAGAGGAAGCTTGCGTACCAGTGGTAGTACACGCACCACAGTTTGAGAACCATGGATCTAGAGGATCACATTGGACCACTGTGTTTATTTTATTTTTTTTATTCTATCAAATAAATCAAATCAAACAAAGCTTAAAGCATCTTTGAGTCCCGTTCAGCTCAACTCTGGACCCTTTTCTGCACAGATTCAGTTTGGGTGTTTCACACTTTTCATTTGGTCTATAACAGGGGAGCAAGAGCTACTGGATGGGAAAAAAACACACACACACACACACACAACCCCCTGGGTCGGCAACACAAACAGTCACTGCAAAACCACAATGCCAAGGTGAGGAAAGAGGAGACAAAGGATCATTAGTGTATGCAGCAGTAGTGGGAGTGCAGGTCAACATGCAGAAGAGTAAGACAGTTGTTCTGACAGGTGAGAATGGTCCCTTCTTCACCCCCCCCCCCCTTACTGAACCATTTTGTCCAACAGTGCGAACAGTGGGAGTGCAGGTCAACATGCAGAAGAGTAAGACAGTTGTTCTGACAGGTGAGAATGGTCCCTTCTTCACCCCCCCCCCCCTTACTGAACCATTTTGTCCAACAGTGCGAACCAGGGAGCGACCTCATCAACTCCCCAGGTTATAATCACACACTGGAGAAAGCAGAGAGGGGGTAGAGAGGTAGAGTGAGATGTTCAGCCGGGTAAGGTCTGATGCTAATGCTCATTTAAAATAGTGACAGGCTGGAAGAGTGCAGCGCGAGCCAGACTGCCTTAATTTCTCCCCGGAATAGCTCGTGCCCGACCTCCGGGCCACGTCCAAAATCTCTGGAGCTCAATTAAAATTGGATTAGGTGGAGATGCTGGATGTGCAGCGCTGCATCTCCGCCGCCGTGCTCTCCTCCCACAGTGATGCCCCTTCTTGACACCTCTGCAATACAACCCCCCCCCACACATCCCCCCACCCCACCCCGCCAACTCAAACAGTTGTCATAGAGACAGCATGGCTCAGAGGAGGCCATGTGCTGACTGGAGTGGGGATGTGAGATGGAGGGACGGTTGTGGAGCTGCAGGAGCTCAGTGAAGGGGCCGACATTAGCAGCAGCAGCTTTTTTTAATCCCGCTGCTTTGCAGCCAGATGTTGAGGAAGTTGTTGTCTCAGTGCAGTGTAATTTAATGCCTGGTACACACTGCACAATTTTAGGCCGTCCCAGATGAAAGGTAACGGACGTGAGATAGATGACCATCTTACAAAAACGGTCATCCTTAGAAAGGTACTAGGCCTTAATCGCAAAAACTAGGGGTATACTATATGATATTAGATCTTTTTAGATCTTCTTTTTGATCTTTTCATTGTTCTTTTAAGCTCTTTTAGACTTATTTTCAACTATTTGCTATATTGGCAATAAATAAATAAAAACATTATTAACATTATTAACTTAAGTTCCCAATCCCATTGAAAGTTTCTTGAAATTTATCGAAATATTTTTTGCAAACCTAATGATAAATAAAGTATTCAAGGCCATTTTGTTTTTCTTTTTTAATGACAATGCCAGGATACAACAACATGCAGGGCTTGCCATCTAGCGCTGTGCTAAAAAAAATCAATATCAGAATATTGTGAGGTATACACTTTGCTGACCCCTTAGTTTGATTAAATTGTAAAGGAATGGATGTGGCAGTAAATGCTGTGATGGTAGTCTTAAGACATAAATCTCACCTAAGGTGCAGTGAGGAACAAAGCCAGTGGGTGGCAGCAGAGGTGAATTGACAGGGTGAAGCGCGCATCTCAAAGACATCGGTTGCTCTTGCTTTTAAAGGTCAGTTAAGTGTCATTATTTTTTTTATTGTGTTTATCGAGTCGTTTTAACACCAGTTCAGATCAGAACCAAATCCACCAAGGAACAGTGTTAAATTAAACTCTTTTAGTGTTAAAGTAATAGTTATAAAATTAACTATTTTAACATTAAAGTGACACCAAAAGAGTCCTCTAACCCAGTTTATTTGGTCCTGATCAGAAGTGGTGTTAAATTAACACTGGTACAGTATATGCAAATATTTTCAACATTTCTTGCATACTTCTACTTTCTTGCATATTTCTGTTCTATATTCCATATTGCATTTACATTTTGTACTTATTTTATACGTTATTATATTACTCATTTTGTATTTGTGACTCACATTGTCTTGACTGACTATTTCTTGCTGCTGTAATTGCTGAATTTCCCCAAGCGTCAGATCAATAAAGTCAAACTTTATTGTAATCGAATTTTAAAATGTCAATTTCAATATGTATCATGTCATGGCCTCTGAGTTTGTCAGAAAAACTCAGCCCTACCACCACCAGGGTGGCATGGTGGCTCAGTGGTTAGTGCTGGTATTACTTAGCATTGTTGCTTCACAGCAAGAAGGTGCTGCCTTCAATTCATGGTTGAGGATTTTACTACGTAGAGTTTGCATGTTCTTCCCATGTCTGCATGGGTTCACCATTGTGCAATTCTTAACTTAACTTATCCAGGCAGGAGTGGAAACACAAGCCCCTTTTATTACTGCTATTTAAAGAAATTCCTAAAAAAAAAAGCCAGATATTTTTCCTGATGAATTCTCCAGTTGCTGCATCACAGCTACTTCCCTGCTACTTTATAAGTGAAAAATATGTGAAAACAACTATAACACGGTATCTCAGCACTGGCTGTTTTGTACTGCACAGCCAAAGTGAACATTGCTGCTGCTGTGACAAAGTACAGGCCAAAGGGCTGGCTGTCAACAAAAGAGGGGCTAAAGAGGAGGAAGAAAAGAGCTGATTTCAAACAGCCCAGATCAAAAAAATTGTCATAACAACAAAGCTTTGCTCTAAACCAACACACCGAGGCCCCTGTAGACTTGGAGATTTGACAAAGCCCAGCCCTCATTTTTTTGGAGGCCCAGCTGTAAAAAATGCCATTTAATGAACCTGTCTGCTGAAGCTGTCCCCTGCCTGTCAGAGGTGTCAGCCGGTGACAAGCGCTGGGGACGGCCGCCTCCAGTCACAGACAGGCCTGCCAGCTGGAGACTTCGGCCCCAATCTAATCACAGCACCAGGAAGGGACCGGCACTCTGCTCTTAGTCTGTCACGCTCAGAGACGGTGGGTGGGTGCGGGGGGGGGGGGCAGCAGCGGGGGAGGGGGGGGCGGAAGGGTCTGGTGTGTGTGGCCGACAAGCACAGCCTTTTGTTTCCAACACAGGTCCCTCCATACAGGCTCATTAGGAGCCATGAGCGCATGCGCCGGCTGCTGCTGCTGCTGCCAGCTGCAAGGGGAAAATATACCTCTCAAACATAATAGCCGTAATGCAATTTAACGTCTCTGTCCTCTCTCTTTGCTTTATTTGCTTCCGCTTCGTTTTCCCGGTGATTTGACAGAAGGGCAGGCTGCATCCCGCCTGTGGAACATCACAGGCAAAATATTGCGACAGATGAGATGGGGAGAGGCACAGGTGACGCCGGTGTTTAGGCTGAAGCTCACAAATAATAATGTGCAGACGCACAAAGGCGGCACGCCATATTTAAAAGGCCCAAGAAGCCACTTTGTGCATGGAAACAGATTCTAATTGTGTATGACTTCCACGCAGCTTTAACTCCATATTAACTGAGACACAATGACACATGTTATTAATAAAAAAAAAAATCACTAAAATCAGATGCAGTCTTCTCCAATCTGATGCAGGACAATCCCTCTACTGTTTCTATACAAAAAACAGGCATAAAAATGTTATAATTAAGTGAGACCTGCAAGCCAGCACTACTGCTATATTTATACTTCTGCTATAAAAGCCTCACAAGTACATGGTCTACAGAGAAGAGTGAGGTGGGAGAATGAAGGGACGGTTTCATTTTGACTGATGTGACTACATGTACACTCCCCCAGGAGCCAGTGGGATAAATTTCACACATGGCAATTTGGAGGATCAGCACACTCTGTGTATACTGTATTCAACGGCTGACCCCAGGCTATGTGGGCTAAATCTGTGAAGAGGTTGAGCAGCAGGAGAAAGTGAAGTGGAATCATAAAGCCAGTGAGAACAGAGAGTGAGGAGAGTGTCATCAGCATAGCAAAATACACACTTTATATAGCTTCATTTAAAAAAAAAATGAATAAAATAAATTCCATTTTTTGTGTCCAATACCAATTACACAACAGTATATACTTGTGTATCAATCCAATAAAGTGTTTTCTGTTTTAACCTTGTGTGAACCCACGTCTGGCAAGGACACTGTTTTGGCAAACTTTAGACTACCCTAAAAAAGAGAACCAATCTCAATCCCCTGCCGGGGTTAGGGACTAAGTCTTTTCACATAGAAGTTGAAAAATTGTCCATAGATAATTCGGAATAATGGAGGCATTTTTTTTTCTACGATAATATACATTTTGTCAAAATGAAAGTTTCAACTTTTTAATGATTCAACCATCTCTTTCAAGTGGGAATGAATGCACTAACTCTAATCTGACTCAGGTGTCCCACACACTGGGGAATCAAGCTACTGTTGCCATATTTCATTTTATCAAGTCAAACACATGGAGATCTTAGTTGCGTGACCATGACATGTTCAAACTCACACTTTATTATAACTTTAATTTCTTTTAACATCCCGCAAAAAGATTTATACCGTTTGCCTGAGCTTCAAAGCATCTGATCCTCCCCTTAATGTGACAACTGTTATGAAGTGTGAAAAATACAAACTGTGAAGGATTCCCGCAGATTCTATGAATATATACTGTATATATATATATATATATATATATATATACAAAATCATCATTCTGCGTGGTTCCTCTCTGAGAGTCCCGTATCTCAGCTTCAATAAAGTAGCTACGGCTCCGAACGCAGGTACTGGAGGAAAACAAGATACAGATTTGCATAATCAGTGTCACTATACATTTGTGCGGTAGCTGGAGTGTGGCGAGATGATACAGCTCGCCTGCTCTGGCAAGACCAGTGGGATAAAGGAGATGAATTTGGATTAAATATTCTGGCAGTTCACTGCCCAAAATGTCCGGCTAAGTTTGTCAATAATGTTTATGTCGGTGATGTGTAGTTCATGCACATTAGTGCAGCAGAGGTGGTTCATGGAGCTGTTTTTCTTTTTCTTCTTTAAGAGTCAAGGTTCTTTAAATATTGTTTATTTTAAAGTAAAAAAGCCTAAAAGTAAAAAAGTACTTAGTTTTATATGATGCAGGAGACTCAGAATACAGTAGAAAAAAAGAGAGAGTGCAGACAAAGGCTTAAACACTTTGTCACCAATTTTTATTTTGATCCACTGGATCCAGATGAACTTTCTGGATCTGCATAGAACTTTACCTGCTTCAGATGTTACCATCTCACGAATGCATGACAAAATTTAACCTAATGTGTAAAGATGTCGCTGACACATCTATACACATCGGAACTTGTTCAATTGGACTGAACCATGTTAAATTCAAATTGCCAAAAAACTTACAGATGCCGATGAAAACATATACCCTCCCTGTCAGAGGAGGGTATAAGAATACATAGGATATATTTCTTTTTAATGTTTGATGTATTTTCTCTTATTTACTTCATCCCTCAGTCCAAAAAACATGAATTATGGAATAAGGACAATGGGACACTCAAGGCCGTAGGCATGAATATAAGAGTGATTGGTTGGTTGCCTCTGTATGTTGCTGCCTTGACGGACTGACGACCTGTCCAGGGTTTGACCCCACCTTTTGCCCTATGTCAGCTGGGATTGACTCCTAAGTGGATGGATGGATGGATGGATTATAAACCACAAGGAAAGAAAGAAAGAAAGAAAGAAAGAAAGAAAGAAAGAAAAGGGTCAAAAATAACATTTAAAAATAAGTATGAACGAGTTGAAGAGTTGATCACATCCACGTCCACACACACACACACAGTACATGAACACACTTAGTGAGCACATCATCCAGATAAACAGCTTGAGAAAGCCTTCACTAAGGAGCTTGAGAGAAGAAATGCAGTCATTTCGTATCGCACGCTTTTCCTAATGGGACTTTTTCAAGGACTTGTCAGCCTTAAGATGACTGGAATCTCCCAGGCCTGGGTTCCAGCTTCTTCTGGCTGCCACAGAGAGTGCCAACTTGATCGTTTTAAATCCCGCTTTTTTATTTATTTATTTCTTGGTAGTGGTCTGTGTGGTAGAAGAAGAGACAAGTATGAGACGAGGATGGAGAGGTGGAGAGACAGGGAGAGCAAGCGTTAAGACGAGAGAGGCCTGATGAGCAATGAGCGTCTCACTCGTCCTCAATTAATCTTGTCTCTCTACCTTTGCTTCGGCGCTTCCCTCAGCACCGAGGTAATAACAGCACCCTCATCCATTATCCTTTTATCCCCGTTATTCACTGGGAATTGCTTAATAATATGTTACAGATTTGTCCTCCTTCACATAATTCTCTGTGTCATTCGCGGTATATCATGTGGAAAACACGCAGCGCCCCTTTCTGCCGGACGCTCTTTGAGGATTATCGCGGGTGACACCTTCGGGATGCAGCCAGAATCTGAAGCATCATTTTTTTTCTTTTTTTTCCAGGCATAAAGAGGAATTACCCTGACTTATCTGTCATTGCCAAAGCACAACAAGCCATTCAAGGAGCAATGCAAAAGGTGGAACAGGTTCTTATCGGCGCCTTTGAACGAGAGCGCTTGTAAATTTATGCTAATGAGCGCCTTTTGTGATCCGAGCTCACCCCCCTTGGGGCTGAAAGGGTTTGCAGTGGATGATAATCTGGCTGTTGAGTGCAGTAGATAATTTGTACTTTATCCTCATGTAATTATGTAGTTCAAATCTTTTTACCAACGCTAATCCTGCGATGGAAAGAAGTGTCTCAGCCAGGTTCTTTGAGGCACTAGTTTGTATGCATGTGACTCTCCAATATAAAATCACATAAGAGGAGTGCAACACTGACAGAATTACTCCAACTCTTATCATTTCGATTCACCTTCGATTCACCCCAACAGACAAGGCAGGAAGCCAAGCCAGTAGCTGGCAGAAAATTCACAAAAGGTGAAAACATGCAGCTTTAGGAACTTTCCTCATTTTGGCCAAAGGAAGAGTGAAGAAAATGGACTAACACGAGTCAAAGTAAGAGCAGTGGAGGTGGTTTTGCTCTGCTAAGAGGTCTCTCTGCCATCCAATGGGAGTTGAAGCCATCTTATGAGCCTGCCAAAGCCGACAGCCCCTGACAAGCTGCTCGGCGTGCTGTAATTTGACTAATTACAATGGATTAGACCATATTAATGCAAGCTGTTTTCTCTGGGGTCACTGACCCACCCAGTGTGTTCCCTCGCTAGTTTCCCCCCCTCTCCTTTGTAAAAGAAAAGACACATGAGAAGGAAAGTGCACTCTTTGTTTCTTGACATTAAACAAAGCAAGTATCTACATCTCTGACATTATTGTTAAAATGGGGAGAAAATGTATAACAAAGCATTTGCAGCAGAGAAGCTACAGCCTCCACTTTCCTGAGGCAAATCATCACTTTTTTTCCCCCAATAATACAGTGAATTCTTTTCTTGCTTAATCTCTCCATAGGAAATGAAAGAGAAAATAGGGACTAATGAATTGCACAGAATGCACAAAAGTTCACAAAATACTTTTTTCTACACAGGCATATGAAGGAAGGGAGACTGATGTAATATTAATTAAACTTTTAGAGAAACATATCAAGATCAAACTTAAGCCTCTATCTATCTATCTATCTATCTATCTATCTATCTATCTATCTATCTATCTATCTATCTATCTATCTATCTATAAATGTAGCTAGCTACAAAGCTAGCTACTTTTATAGTATCTATTTATCTAGCTATCTATCAGTGAGCTAGCTAGCTACATACAACATCTATCTATCTATCTATCTATCTATCTATCTATCTATCTATCTATCTATCTATCTATCTATCTATCTATCTATAAATGTAGCTAGCTACAAAGCTACTTTTATAGTATCTATTTATCTAGCTATCTATCAGTGAGCTAGCTAGCTACATACAGTATATACTATCTATCTATCTATCTATCTATCTATCTATCTATCTATCTATCTATCTATCTATCTATCTATCTATCTATCTATCTATCTATCTATCTATCTATCTATCTATCTATCTATCTATCTATCTATCTATCTATCTATAGTATATAACATCTATCTATCTATCTATCTATCTATCTATCTATCTATCTATCTATCTATCTATCTATCTATCTATCTATCTATCTATCTGCTAGCTACAAATATAGTATCTATCCATCTATTTATTTGTAAAAAGGAGGGAATGCAACCTTCATTAGCATTTGCAAAACCCATCAATGAAAGGGAGGGAAATGAGCCATGGGATATGTGTGTTTTAATACAAGTGCTCTCCCAATTGTACCAAATCAATTTGAGTTTCACACAATAGAGAGGCAGCTTCTCTGTTTGTATGTGCTCCTCGGCCTTAAACACGGTGTAATAATAGTCTTAAACCAACGTTATAAAGACAGAATACCAAAGAGGCTTACAGCTGTGGTTTCATGAAACATTTAGGCAAAAGTTCCAAGGGCTGAGGCTGATGAAAGAAGGTAAGCTTGAAAATAGGCCTCTGGGATCCACAGCCCTTATTGTATAGAAGTCACATCAAATTAATACTGAGGGCCATTTGCAGCCTTTCTTCTCCTGAGCTTTTCAGAACGGATTAAGCTATGAAAACTCAGAAATTACTAAAGCACCTATTAGGCATTATGCTCACCCTTTCTTCTCTTACCCTTTGAAAGTCATTGAATGTGCTTCACTTCACTCGTACTTTAACTCACAAGTTGTTTGTTCTCTTAAAAGAATGGCAATTTTTATAAAAAAAAATGTGTCATGTAAAAGAAAATGTATATTTCCACATGCATGACTAGTCCTTGTACTTGTACAGTAAATGTCAAAATATGTAATATGTAGACATATAAGACAATTTTCTCTTCTGTAACAAGTAATGTGCAGTATCTGAGTGTTCATAAAGGGTATAATCATATTTTATTTAATTATTTTGATGTTTTTGGATTGTTCCTTTTAATGTCCTGCCTTTTTAGTCTGTCTGTATTGTCTTTAATTCATTTTACTCTTTTAGTTACTCTGTTTTTGCTCTTATTTCATTATCCTACCTTTTATATTGTAATTTTTTTTAATTTTTTTTTTACTTTTTACCTCAGTTTCAGTTACTTACATCCCCCCTCTAGTGTTTCCTCAGTGAAAATGCACTTTAAAATGGCTGTTTTGTCTCTGTTGGCTCCATGTCCTTTTGCATTCTTTGATTTCTTTTTCTTTTTGCCCTCTCAGTACAAGCATGGATGATATTGTGGTGTGTCCTTTCGGTTTATTGTGTAAAATACTTACTTGCGGTACAATTTGTGGATTTGTATAGAAAGTGCGAGACACATCATACTGCTGTTGGTATCAGTAGAAATCCATGGAATCGGTGTCTGACTCTCATGGGGCTGCAACTGATGATTGTTTTCTCAATTAATTAAAAATGTTGATTGGTGTTTCCCATACCTCGAAAAAGATGTGGTTGTTTTCTTCACAAATGAAAATGAGTCAGTTTTAATGTTATTTGGAGCCAAGAAATTGTAATATAAAAATATTTACTTTTAAGAATCAGAAAAACTTGCTTTAATTATTATTTAACACTCAAAACGATATATACCAATTCCATTATCAGATCAATTGGCAGTTATTTTAGTTACCAACTGTTGATTTTATCTTTGCGGTCCTATCTGGCAAAAAAGTGATATTGGGTTGGCCTTATCTACAATTCCAATTTTTGTCATTATAGGGATGGGTATAAACTATGTGCTAGACCACAGCATCCAAGTGAATCACTGCACTGATAAAGGCCCAGTCCGCTCAAACTCTCCTCATCCGTCAATGCTCTCTCTCTGCTTCTTCAAAGACAGACGTGGAGAGAGCATGAATTGTAATTATGGCTCCTAACAGGATTCCAGAGCAGTCAAATGATGGCACTTGAGAACCAGGTCGTGTGGAGTTAAACGGCTGTCAGACACTCAAAGCTCCACAGCATGTGAACAAACCCACAAAGGCTGAGTGTGTTTGCGTTTAGGTCCCTCCCGTTCACTTTACCTTCTCCTATAGGGGCAGATTAAAAACAACTGAGGCCCCTTTAAAGACCCAGGCTACATCCATACTACTATTTTCATCCTAAAACTGTGTATTTGGATAAAAACTACCTTCTTGGTCACGTGACCATTCAGGTACCATGATTTGTGTTACGGTGTAAACTGGATGTTTATTCTCGCCTCTGAAAATGCTTGCTTAGCTTTACAGAGCAATACCTGGTGAAAATAAACTCGGAGATGATTAAATTTACGTCATGTGGACTCGAGCAGACTTTTGTGGACATTTGGACACAGAAATGATGACTGCGGCTCTACAGTCTACAAAAATTGCTCCCCCCCTGGTAGTGGCTCTTTTGTTGTTGTATTTTGGAATTCTTTTTTAAAAACTGTACAAAAAAAGCAAAACAAATATCAGATCTGGTTTGGCCAGGTCATGCTCCGTACTTAGCTGTCCAAAATAGCGTAGCGGCTCACGCATGTGTAGTGTAGGTCCGGTGAAAATCAGGAAGCAAAACAAATCGTAAAGTGACAGTGGCTGAGAAGAATTTATCTATAAATGGAAGAAATGCCTGTCTTTTAGTCGCATAACTGTTCAACAGTTCACTTGACTGGCTTCACACTTGGCAGGTGAAAAACTCCAGTAGTTCATGCTTTTGTTACATCAAGATTAGATTACTGTAACTCAGTACTATCCGGATGTTCTGTTAGGTCGGTTAAAACTCTTCAGTTAATTCAAAATGCTGCAGCACGAGTTCTAGCAGGAACTGGTAAGAGAGACCACATCACCCCAGTGTTAGCTTCTCTACACTGGCTCCCTGTACAGTTTAGAATTCAATTTAAAATCCTCCTCCTCACGTACAAAGCACTTAATGATCAGGCCCCATCATATCTTAAAGATTTAATTTCACCTTATCAGCCTAACAGATCACTTCGGTCCCAAAACGCAGCTTTACTTGTAGTTCCCAGAGTCCATAAAAGTAGAATGGGAGGCAGAGCCTTTAGTTACTAGGCTCCTCTCCTGTGGAACCAACTGCCAATGTCGGTTCAGGAGGCGGACACTGTCTCTGCATTTAAAGTTAAACTTAAAACCTTCCTTTTTGATAAAGCTTATAGTTAGAGCTGGCTCAGGGAAACCTGAACCATCTCTTAGTTATGCTGCTATAGACCTAGACTGCTGGGGGATTTCCTGTGGTGCACTCACACTCACTCCTTCACACTCACTCTCTCACACTCAGGGTATGAATCTGACTTTATTATGTGTCATTAACCTTATTTTTTTCTCTCTCCCAAGTCTGTGTCTGCATCCTTCCATCCTCTCTCTCCCTCTGTCCTCATCTTGCAGGCTGCAGGATCCAGATCCAGTTTTGATGATATTATTATTATTATCACTAACAATAATACTGCTGTCATTATTATTATGCTTTGATTAAAAGTTCATCAGTATAATGTCTTATCAATAATCTCTGCTGCTGCTTGTATAAATGACACTGCAGTTCTATAAACATGACATAACTGATTCAGAACTTGATACTGTTGTATATTTGCTCCTGGTCTCTCTCCCCCACCTCTCCTCTGTCCCCCATTTTCCTCTCACCCCAACCGGTCGAGGCAGATGACCGCACATCTTTGAGTCTGGTTCTGTCACAGATTTCTTCCTGTTAAAATGCAGTTTTTTCTCTCCACTGATGCCTAGTATTTGCTCATTGTGTGAACTGTTGGGTTTCTTTTCTCTCTGTAATGTTGTAAAGGTTTTGGCCTTACTATGTACAGATCCTTGAGATAATGTATGTTGTGATTTGGCGCTATACAAATAAAATTGAATTGAATTTAAATCCTGAGGACATCAGCATGTGCAGTGCCAACTTTGACGTTGTCTGGAAAAGAAAGGCAAGAGATATGGGAAGTAATGCGACAGATATATCACATGTAGAGCCGCTTCCGTCCTCTCAAAAAAGACACATATTGAACAGGCACTGCACTAGTGAGTAAGTGAGTCATCAAGGTTATCAGTCTTCACCCATCAAGACACAGTGACGGAGAATTCAAATCAAAACCAGACTCAAAAAAAAACATAGGGCGTGTGAACACAAAGCAAATCTGTAGCATTTGTACATTTTTTAAATGTATGGCTTTTGCCCCATTCTGCATTTTTATTCATTCCCATTTTCAAGCGATATAAAAGCCATGAACTGTAAATAAAAACGGATGTAGTCACAAAAACAAATCCCTATTTTGAAGTCATGAGATTTGACAGGTGCTGTGATACTTGTTGCAACAGGAAGTATACTATACGACACTCGTATGTGCCACAATTTTTTTGTATATTTTCCGATATATGGAGACATAATTGACTAAACTGACATCATGTTCTATTGATGACAAGCTGAAACTTGTCAAAATACCAGTTTCAAATCAAGTGAGAAGTAGAGGCTTAATTTTCCATAGATTTCCTGACTCGCCCCCTGGTGGCTAACTTTTGCTTTTGTCCTACTTGCTGCAGGATACTACCGCCATTTCTACAAAAAGTCTGTGTTACAGCTTTCCAGGTAAGAAAGTGGAGACAAAACATTGGTTATTAAAAAAGAAAACTCGGCACGATTTAAACCAAAATAAAGTGTGAAACCAGAGAAAATGGCAGCAGTGGTTGGGGAAATCAGGTTAACTGTTTCCACCTAAGAAACCACAGTGTCAGGGGAGCAGAAAAGATCATCTGTGCTGCCTAAACAGTTTCAATGACTCACCAGGGCTCTCGACCCCTTCACTCTACATTAAAAGGCTCTGCCTTCAGCCCGACGCTATCCCAACGTTACCCTGGTCCCGCTGCCTAAAAGACCCCAAAAGAAACGGACCTGCAGCGTGACGTCCCTGTGTACGACCCCTTATTAAACTCCTAATTGGATTGAGAGCTGCTACGGACAAAAAAATCACCGTCATTCATTCATTCAGCTGAGACTTTCTTTGGCACATTCCTTCCAGTAGTTTGCCTCTTCAACAATAACATTCAAAATCAAGTTACTGAAACTTTCTCTTTTCAAAAAAACATCTAGACTGCCCCCCCCCCTCCTCTTTTTCAAAAAGTGGTATAGGTAAAACCTTTTTCACCTTTTCTTTTAAGGCAAAGTGCTAGTTGATTTTTACAGGGCGCAAAGTGACAGGCTGAAACAAAGCCTGGCACTGGCCATTGTGTGGCCTTTCACCGTTGTAATGGTCTTAAAATGGCTACAAGCAGAGGCCTATTCACTGGTGACCAGGCTGCTCGGCTCTCTGCTCTGTCTCCAACACAAACCCCCCCCCCGACACAGAGCGGGAACTCTGGGGTCAGCCGATGAGTGAACGGGGTCTACGGAGCTCCCAACACATTTACACTAATTACGGAGTATAAATAGTGCCGTAATAACAACAACATCAATCAAGTTCATTACAGAAAAGAGCATAATGACAATAATTACAATAATATCTCATTAAGACACAGAATGAGAGACAAGGGAGAATTAATAGCAGACAGGTGTACAACACACTGCAATTATGGAACCTGAAATTAGTTCATTGCCTCGAGGCAAACAGAAGAGAAAGGGAAGGTTGTAAGTGAAGGAGTGTGTGTGTAAGTGTGTGTGTTTGGGTGCAGGACTGATAGAGAGAGAGAGGCTCACTGACAAAAAAAAAAGGAATTGCAAATAAGCAAACAAAAATGTCTTAAATGTGTAAATTAGGGAGAGAGGAGGAAAAAATAAGAGGGGGAAAAGCAGCTTTTCCCTGCAGACTGGAGCCTCAGATGAGAAAGGAGCAGTGAGACGTGATCAAGGGGAGCCGTGGAGCGGTGAGGCAGGCGTCAAGATGAGCACTCAGCCGGCGAGTGGCAGCTTCTCCTTTTCCAGTCAATCATTCATTACAGAGCCAAGTGCTGCGGAGGAGTGCCTCCTCTTTTTGACCCGTCATATTATTGCCTCTGTAAACTCCTAATCCCTCCTTCGTTAGATGGTGTCAACAGCCGACACGCTCTCGCCCACTTCCACCGCTCGCACGCCTCCCGCGCCCTGCCAGCCACCGCAGATCTGATACTCTAATATAATCGTTTCAAATTTAACGGGGGAGAACGGCAGAACTTTATCCAGTTTTTGTGTGTGTGTGTGTGTGTGTGTGTGTGTGTGTGTGTGTGCGCTTTCATCCACATTTTTGGCTTGTTTGTTTCTGAAAACTCTTGTGCCCAATTAGTTAACTTTTACCCCCCCCCCCCTCTTTAAATCAATTCCAGCAACACTGAGAGAATCTGTCTCCAGCTCTTCAATCTTTCATTGGCCGGGCCTCGCTCCCTTGTTTTTTTGCCTCGGGGCTGTTCCTGAGCAGGTGAAAGGCTGGAGGCAGGAGAGGCATCAGCACTTCTTCTTCTTCTTCTTCTGCATCTGCTTCCTCTTCCTCGTCCATCATGACTCTTTCATGGGGAGCCTGTCTCCTGAGCTTCCCTAATGGAGCCCGTTGAGATGACGACCATAATGAGTCCAACAGATGAAAGAACAGCAGGACAAAACAACATTGAGATGCATCTCCACGCGCACACACACACATGCTGGAACGCCAATCAGGGAATCACTGTGTGAATGTTATTTTGGTAAAATATAGAACAAAAAAATTGGGTGATTTTATCTGGTTCTGCCAAAGCTTTGGAGAACTCATGCGGTTCTGTCATATAATAATAATACTGTCGTGTGCTGTCATACCCTGTTTATTTAAATGGGGATGGGAATCACAGGGTACTTCATGACGCGATATGATACGCGGGATACACGGTTGAAGATACCAATAATATCGCGGTACGACGATTCTGTGATAATCAACACATTGTGGGACAGTCATACAGCGAAACGTCGCGATATCTGTCTAACTGAAGAAAACAAAACGTCAACGAGAAAAGTTAAAAGTGCAGGATTTCTCCATTTATTCACAACATAGGGACCAAAATGGATGAAGTCTAAGTATTGAACGTGGATGCAGCATCAGTTAACGAAGCTTTCTCTGCCATTATCCCGCTGCAAACTCGTTCTTCTTCAGCCATTTAACTTCCGCTCAAGTTCCCCTCGTTCATTTGAGCAGCGCCACCATGAGGAGACATGTAGTGATGCCTAGCGAGCGAAACTGGCAGAGACTGTTTCTTTAGAGCAACTTAATGTGTTAAATCAAATACTGATATTTGCCCTGGTGTATTTTTTTTATTTTTTTGCACAAGGAAGGCCAATGATATATCATCAAATCGACATTTTGACCCAGAAGCATTTTGTCCACACGGAAACTTCATTTGGCAGCACTGAAACTTTTTGTGTCCACAACCAATGCTTCTGGAAAATGATGATGTCACAGTCCCACCTTGCTCTGGCACTTTCATTCACTGTGGCTGACTTTCGTCATCATAGTTGTCTTCCTCTTCTTTTTAGAGTTTAGAGCAAGGCTTTGAACCAGATTTTTTTCCCCCAATTGGTTTGTTCCGAACAGAATCAGTATTTTACCGTTTCTGGTTTTAGGCTCCACCCTAAAATTGATGTTCCCGAACCAGTTAGAACAAAAAAATATTGTTCCTGAACCAGTTAATAACGTTCCATGTTAGCCTTGGGACATAAATAGGTAGGTAGATTTAGGAAAATTTAAATTGGCTATTAAAGCTATTAGTCTGTTCACATCAAGCTTGGTAGAAGTGCATGTGTCGTAATTCGCATCTAAATTGAATTGCACTTTCGTCCTGTACATTTAATGCCTTTAATATTAAAGCAGCTGTTTACATTTGCTTTAATGTTCGTCACAAACAGATAAAATAATTGTGTATACATTTTTTTTAAGACTGGTAGACCACAATGTTTACCTCTTATGGGTAATCAAGACTGGGAGACCACTGCATAGACCTTCCAGGTTGCCTGTGGGTGAAGCTTCTCTCACGCACTGAGTGAATGACAGGAAGTGAACCTCAACAGGTCATTGTAAACAGAGCGAAAAAAATACCGGTATTAACCGGTTACCATTATTCTAAATAAACAATTCTGTTCAGGAACATTAAAAAATAAGTTTCTGGTTTTTGTTTTGTTCCATGAAACAGTGACTTTTGCATTCCTTCCTTAGTGACCTTGGCTTTCTTCCTTCTGTCTCCGTTTCTGTGATTGCATATATTGCGAGTGGCTACAGCGCCACTTACAGGCCTGGCATATGTACTACACTGTCATTTTGGGAACTTTCGTGTGGACGAATTCTTTGTCGTGTTTATGGAAAACTCGTTTTTAAGCTAACATGATTTGGCCGAAGCATTTAAACTTAATGAAATGAGAAAACTGATGAATTTATTTTTGATATTATGTGCACAGCTGTGCCACACAGACTTTATATTTACCATGTCTGTTTGTTAATACCTCACTGTAATTACAGCTTAACTATTCTTAACCCTTATACAAAGCTAATTGAATCCTCTCTTATTTCAGTGTTAGCGGGCTAATTTTAACTGATCTAATAATAACATATTTGTTATTTAAATATGTTTAAAACTACGACTGAGCGCGCCCCATTCATTTCCTATGGCAGTCATTTTTGACCGAGAAAACCATACATGATGAGTTGAATTAACCACAAAAGATTCAATGAAAGCGATTAAACCAGATGTTTTCGATGATGGGATCATGACGACGTGAGGCAAAGACATGAAGAGCATTATCTTTACGCTTTAGGGAAGATGTAAAACTGGGTCAAATTAGATCAAACACTAGAGGAGGATTATCTCTGAAACAGTGGTGCAATATTTAAAAAATACTGCAGCGATTGATTTAGTATATTCTAATTCAAAGTGAACGTCTTGCATCGTATAATATTGAATCAAATCAAATCCCTCGAAAATAAAAAGCATCTTCCCTGAATCACACCGTCCACTTATCCTCAAGGAACGATGCACAGACTTTTACGTTTATTTCTTTTTCCTCCACTTTTGTTTCTATTCATTAATTGATCTAGCACTGGTTGTGGGACGTGCTACGACGGAAAAGGCTCAGTTTGGCTCAGTTAAAAATGGACTCCCATATAGAAAGTTTTACAGTTTTTTTTTTTTTATAATATAAAAGACACTTAAAAGGTAAGGGTATATTCAAGGAAACGACAGAGAAAGGTAAATAAACATTTCTTTGAATGTGTCGGTGTTAGCCAAGAAGCTATTTTTCACAAGTGTCAAAATAAAAAACAGAATATAAAATTAAAATTAGACAAAAAAAGGGAGGGGGGTGCGATGTTGACAGGTAAACAAAGGAAATTGGTGCAAAATATAAGAAAATGAAGGATCTGTGTTTGGGTGGAACAGTCAAATCGATGATAAGCATCCAACTGTTCTTCACTCGTAAGCATTAGCACACACACACACACACAGAGATCCATGGGTTGAGGCCGGGTCCCAATTTAAGCCGACAGACACCAGAGAGAAGATCCTGCAGGAAATGACAGCACTTTCTTTCCTTGTAGATGGTTCCACATGTCACAGGGAAACCTTTACACATGAGTGAAGGCCAGAAAAGTTAACACACTTTGTAGCCTTCAAGTCTGATTTCAAAATAGTACTTTTTTTTTTTTTTACCTTATTGAGAATAAATATATATATATATACACCTATATATATGTAAATGTTTGGGAGATAAATTTTGTCACGGTTGAGACACACCTACCATGTAACGCGGTTTGAAGGGACGCTAATTACCGTATAAAATAAGCAATTGGCATCCGGCCCATATGTCCCGCTTTCTCAGTGAGTGGGATGGAAATGAGGTGGGCTAGATTTGATTGTGACATGCTCTCCGTCTGTGCTCCACGATGTGTGGCTTTGCCAGTAACGGGCTAATATTCAGCACAGCTCACCACCACCAGAACTAATGAAAGTAGACAAAATGTCTCTGCTGCCATCTTTGTCTCGCATCCGCTCAGGGTGAGCCTCACCCCCCCCCCCCCCCCCCCCCCCGGGGGGGCCTCCCCCCCCCCCCCCCCCCCCTTCACCTCCCCTCGCTCTTGACGGGAGGGTGACAGCGGCGTGAAATGGCGGCGAGAGAAAATGTGCCTTCCATGTGGGGGCGGTAGCAGCGGTAGGGGAGACGGGCCGAGCCGGGCCAGGCCAGGCCCAACTGGGCTGAGCCAGGCCAGAGCAGAGTGTGAGCTTTGGATGGTGGCCATGGAGGATCAAGGCCAAGTGTTTACAGACAAAGGCGGCTCAGTATCGAATCAAGAACCGGCGCCGCCGACCTCTCCAGTCCACGGCAGAACAGCCAGTTCATTGATAAATATGAAACTTAATTGTCTAGTTTAGTTTGTTATTAACCGACGGAACATGCCCAATTTATTATAAATGAGCACCATTTCCTTCAGAAATCATCTCTAGATGAGTCACAGAAAGAAAATCTGATTCTGCAACTGTGACATACTGTAGTATCTGACTGGCTACTAGCTGCATTATTTTCAAAGCAAATTACTATGTGCCCTGTATATTTATAGTAAATTACTGTGTCCTATAGATGCAGCACAGTCGGGATACGTTACTGTATAATTTCACAATAAATTACTGTAATTTGACAGCTGTTTACTGTAACTTCACAGTTTAGTACATAGCAGTGTTTTCCTATACATATACTCTATTTTTTCAGATATATGCTACTGTAATTTAGCGGTATTTCATTTAAAAATACGTTAATGTATTGCAGTATTGTGATTTAGCAGTGAATTACTGCATTTAACTCTATATGTAGCAGTATTTTTTCCTGTATGAGTACTTATTTTACTGGTATAAAGTATATGACTGTGAATTTGAGCAATTTTTCCTTATAATTACTGTATTTAACTGATACGTCACACTTTAAATAATCACTTTTGTTGGAAAAGAACCACCTAAAGTAATGTCACAGTAAAACTCTATAAAAGTTAAGTATTATATTGTAAATTGTCACAGTTATAATGATTCATTTATTGTAAAATATACATTTAAAACCTGTAAACACACTCCATTTTACTACCCTATATAAATGCTACTGTAATTTAGCAGCATTTTCATGTATTAAAACATGTACTACCTTTCTATATGTTAACCTTTTTACTACTATATATATATATATATACAGTATAGCACTATTTTCTTTTTATAAATACTGCATTTAACTAATAAATCACACTTTAAAAAAAAAAAAAAAAAACTTGTATAGGAAAAGAAACACCTCAAGTAACATCACAATAGAACTCTATAAAAGTGAAGAAATATGTTGTAAATTGTCACAGCTATAATGATGTAATTTATTTTCAAATGTACCGTTAAAGTCTGTGAAACTTTGGAAACTAAACTGAAACTTTCTTATTATACGTTGCACAGAATTTACATTTGTATAACTTCTTCAGTTTTTTAACTGTTTTGTTTTAAAGGTGTTTTATAAATTAAAGTTGATTGGACAAGACTGGAATTTCTTTGGGCATCTGTGCAAAATACTATTCATCAAAGCCTTGTCTTTCCAGCTCCAAAGATGATGCTGTCACTATAAAATCACCCTGGCCAAGAATCTTAAACAAAACAAATTAATTACAAACATTCACACACGCTTCAGGCCACTTATCTCTCATTCCTACTGGTCAAAAATCCCATTTAATCCCAGGTTTAAACTGGTTTTGCAACACTCAGCATTCACTCCGGTATCAAAAGACTTTCTTCAAACTTAATTTCAGCATTAATTCAAATTCAAACATAACAAGGTAAAGTTTCTGACCCTTAGCATAGCCGTTAGCCAAGAATGTTTATTGCCAACATTTTTAAAAAAACATCTTTCTCATTTTATTTGCGCCTTAAAAGTGTTCCATCGTCCTGAGTTTGAGAGAAAAACCCAAGTAAAAGATGAAACATTGTAAGACAATTATTCTTAATTCTACTTGTTTTGTTTCAATTGAATTTGTGACATCACAGTTCATGTAAAAAAAAACACAACCTGGCAGATCCAGTGATTTTTTAAAAGTAGGTTAAACTAACAGCTGACTTGTTATATGCTATTTTTTTAAAACTTTAATTTTAGATCATTTTAGATCGCACCGTGCGTGAAAGACAATAAGGATTTTCTAATTTCTGACTCTGAAAGTCTCTGCGGCCTGTTGGTTAGTTAACCCCTCAGACATAAATCACAGAGAGAAACAAGGCCAATTCCTCCGATTCATTAATGGAAATGATCTGTCAATATGCTGGAGTCAATTCACGCGTGTCAGCTGGGCTCGGCACACAATGGCCCGGGCAACTTATGAACTCCCGGCACCACTCTGCCGAGTCCATAAAACAACTGGCAACGCCGCTGGGGAGCGGCCCGAGACACCGCCCTCCTGCACAGACCACCAGATGACACAGATGGGGCGAAACCAAACAAAGACGAGGCTCCCTTTGTACAAAGAGGGAACCCCTTTCAAAAGCCATTCATGCAACAAATTGGGGAAATCTGGCCCTGCAACACTGCGGGTTTGCTCTTTTATTGGCGTGAGCCCTGTGTCACAGTAAGTGAAATCAGATTTATGGCTCCCCTGAAGCAAAGGTGGTTAAAATCAAGGACACTTTTAAAACAAAACATTTTCTTCCCTCTTTAAAAGACATGTTAACCAACAATGTTGAGCAACGTTAACCGGGAACAGGCTGCTGTTTTCTACATGACCCACGGATTAACAAGCCATCTCACATTTTCACTACTTTACACCATTTTACACACCGTGATGAGCATGCTAAAAAAAAAAAAAAAAAGGGGATAATGAGGGAAAACTACACACAAGCACAATGCTGATCCGTGCTTATTCCAGAGGTGACGGATTGTTCTGGATAAATATAGACACCATCCAGGGCCGGAACAAGACATAAGAAATCAAAGCGGCTGCTTGTTGGCCCCCGATAGTGTGTGGGGAAAACACACATCGAGATATCTTTACATATATTTAGATATCTAAATAATGTTTATCTTGAGTTCTATGGCTTTATTTTGGAGTTGAAGATAACCAAAGTTATTTAACTTGTTAGTTGTTTAATTCAAGTTCAGTAAAGCCACACTTAGTGCTTCACTTACTAGGACACTAGGACACTAGGACACTAGGACACTAGCCCTCCCCACACTAGAGGATAATTGGCCAGATTTCAGTCCCAGTCTGTCCCTTTCGACAATCGTGGGTGGCTTCCGATTTCTGCCTGACTTTAACAAATAATCTGGCCAAATTATGCTGTAGTGCGAGGGATTAACCGGCGCGATTTTAACGTCACCAGAGTCTTCCTGATTTCAAATCCTTTCAAAGTATTAAATATGTTTGATATTTATGACAAAACACCGACTGGTGGCATGAGCAGAACTCGGCAATAACCTAGTTTCTTCCCGTCCTCTCAGCCGTGACTTCATCCACAGTGTTTTGTGTTTCTCAGCTGTTAAGTGACGACGCCGTCAGTCTGTTGATATTCCGAAGTCACGTTAAATCACGCTGTGAGTTTCTGTGAGATCCCAAACCTGTGGAATCTCCTCCCTAAACTCCAAGTGTGTGGCCCTGCGTCTGGACTGCCTCATCTAGTCTAGGGGTGTCAAACATGTGGCCCGTGGGCCAGAACCCGCCTGCCAGAGGATCCAATCCGGCCCACATAATGAACTTGTGAAAGTTTCACATAATGATTAGAATCTAATCAGTATGTGAATGTTCTATGTTTTTTAGATCCAGATACCTGTGAAAAAGTGACTAGTGCCTTTATAGATCCACTGTGATCTGTAAGTTTTAAATGTGTAAATAGTAAACTTATATAATATTACATTTATTTTTCTCAAGAAATTTCAGGTTGTTTTGTAAAAATATACTACATTGAATGTAAATCAAAAGGAAATATTTGGATTCCTTGTAGTTTATAGGTTATTATGCTACTATTTTACTGGTCTGGCCCACTTGAGATCAAATTGCACTGGATGTGGCCCCTGAACTAATATGAGTTTGATACCCCTAGTCTAGTCTGTGCGTTCTCAGGAATAAAACATTGAAAGTTGGTTACAAAGTTTTGTTGTGTCTGTGGTTTCCAACGTTTTTTAAAAATTTAAGTCAGATTTGAAAATCCTCTAGTGTGGGACAGGTTCAAGGTTAAAAACGAGAGTGACACTGGTTTGGTGTAAATAATGCTAACTCTGAATGCTAAGAGTCAAGCACAGGTGACTCCAAAATGGTTTTGGAAATTTTAAGGGCCCCATAGTGGCTTAGGCCGGCACTGGCCAACTTTTTATTTTTTCATTGCTGTATTGTGTTGGAGAAGCTAATTGTACTCTGTGCTTTTGTTTCACTATATCAGCTCAAGCAGCAGATAGTAGCGGATTGTTGTGGTCACGCAGCGTCACTGAGGTATTTTTGGGGAACTCGGCCTTTGCGGCCTCAAGCTCCAGCTTATTTTTAAACTCAGCTCGTCAGTTACAGAGGATTTGTTTGCATGTAGGTCATTAAATGTGTGCACACAAGCTTTTTTTCCCTTCACTATACACATGTTCTTTCTCAGCTGCACACACACCCGTGCTGCTGCTGCTGCAATCTGCATAGAGAGACATTTGTCATCATTAGCCCTGCTCTGACAGTTGGCACCCGGCACCTCAGATCTCCAGGACTGGCAATTATGAACCCTTCATCCCTTATTTAGGCAGCAACGCCTAATTTCATCACAGGCCTCAGCAGCAGCATTTGATTACGAGCTTTTCCTAAACCTACAACGCAGAACCTACTCCTCCTATTGTCTCCTATTATTTCCGGGCTCCTCCTCTCTGATCACATGACACGTGGAGAAGAAGTGTGCACAGTTGCTTTGAGATTTGAAATTACTCAGAAGAAACAAGGCCTGCAGACGGGATTGCAGATGAGCATCATGGGGTCAGTGGGCAGATGATTACAGCGCCCACCTTTAAATGGCAGACGTCTCGCAGACATTAAGATTAATCACGCTGCTGCTGCTGAACGACAGACAAGATGGAGGTCAAAGAGGCTTCTAAATGATGCATGAAAGAAAACAAAACACAGGAAAAACTGAAAACTTAAAAGTCCAGTGTGTAAGAATTAGTGGCATCTAATGGTGAGACTGCAGATTGCAACAAATGGGCTCAACTGTGACCTTCAAATAACAAAATTATTATTGTTTTCTTCTTTTTAACTTAAATTTATTTTTTCTGTGCTGCACAGTGCTCCATGAAAACTGTGTTTTTAAATGCGCTTATGAATAAGAATTACTTACTTCACAAACGTGAAAACGCCGGTTTGTTTGTTCACAATGGCCCAAGATGGCCGCCTATGTAAAGCAAGACCAAAAAGCAACCGGTCAAAACGTCATCCGAAAAAAATTGAAATGCTATTTTGGCCAAAGTCACGATGATGTTTGATTTTCAAATTCACCATCGTAAAAATGTGTTCTGTAAGCAGGAATGTCCTGAAAAAGATTCTGATGTTTGAATCGTTGCATTGCTGACGAGCAGCGCCCATTCTTCTGTTCAGACTGCTGTAGAAACACGAGGGCTCAAGATGGCCGCCTATGTAAAGCAAGACCCAAGTGACAGCCGGTCATTACGTCAGCCGTAAGAATCTAAACCTCTGTTTTGAAGCCTCTGGAAGTGTGATTTGGCCAAAATCGTGTTGCTTGGAGGTGTCACCCGCAGCCAGGCTCCTATTGGACAAAACCAGCCGTCCGTCAAACTGGTGTCAACTTATATGTGCTGCATGTTATCATCTATTTTCCATAATTTACATAACCGACATCAAGGTTTTTGAAGAAAAGCTGAAACTAGCAATTGAGATCATTAACTGTTCAGGAAATGTTTCTTGTTTTTACTGATGTTATAAACTAGAAGTAGTATTAATGCGACATAGAAGCTCATTTTCCCATAGACCTCCGTTCAAACTAAAAAAAACACAGTTCTTTTTGCCACCACTGGAGTCACCTCCTGGTGGCTATTCAATATATTCTGATTGACTTCACCAAGGAAACTCTAAAATACCAAAAATGATAATACCCTTATTCAAACATACTAATAATGAACAGTATATTCAATTCAATATTAAATCCACCTAAGTGTTCTACACTGGACCTTTTTACAGTTTGCAGAAAATAGTAAATTCAAACTGGATTAAAAAGCATAATAAAATTAAAAGAGTCTGCTCCAAAATTCCCAACTGCACAAACTTGGGCAGACAAAAAAACCTGCACTGAGCCCATATTTTCCTGTTTGGAAACACAAATAGGCATTTTGTGGATCATTATTTTGGCAAACAAACGTATTCATACTAAATTCATGCAAATACATGCATGTAATTTATCACGGAGGCTGACAAGCGCACCATATTGCAGAGGGGAGGGGGCGAAGGGCCAAATGAAGCCGAGACAATCAATTAACTTTCATAATTTACACTTTTCTTTTCCCAAGCTCTCTGTTTTCCTAAAAAATTCAATCACGTTGATAGTTTTTTTCGTTGCTTTTGTGTGCATATGATATTGATGAGCCTGTTGAGTTTATCATCGTCAGAGCCTCGGGCGATGCGAGGTCCAGCTTCCTGATTTTCTCCAGAGGAGGCTGCGAATACGCAGCACGGGATAAAAACAAACGAACGGGCAAAATCCAAAGGGGGTCGTCAGTTAAGGATCTGTGCCGCAGAGAAAAAAATGACGGGCCTCCTACAGAGACGCCATATTGCTTGGAATAATGATGTTTGGCTATTAAAAAAATCCCAATGACAATGGCATTTTGAGACAAATAAACTGGCAGTGTGTGTGTGTGTGTGCGGGGAAGTGAGTGGTTATCCCACGAGATTACAGAATATGGCTTCACTCAGTTTGAGAGCCAGTATTGATGTCACATCTCCGATGCGTCACTGCTTTTAATCTGATTAATGGAGAAATATGTCATCCTATTAAGTCCACTTTGACTAATCTGCACATTAGTGTGGGAACTAGCTGGTAAACTGCCTTTGAATGGGGAAGTGGCTTGAGATTATTTTTTATATGACCTGAGAAATTTAATGGGAAAAAGCTTTAAATAAAAAAAAGAAAAAGGTCCGATTTGTTATTGTATAACAGGATTATTAAAATAAAAGATTGCTGGTTTATTAAGGCCTTGATCCACGTTAGACGCAGCTAAATGCTGCACTGATGTTCCGTTAATGGTCATGAGGTAACACGGAAAATTGAAAGTTAAGGACATAAATGTCTCCTCTGTTTATAAAATGAAGCTCAAGTGAGAGCCATAGAGGGTTTTGATGGTCAAATGAAGCCATAAATAAGATTTGTAGAGGTTGGGTTTTCCAGCGTTTTTTTTTTTCCCCCTTGAGACTAACTTTTTTTTTTGAAATATCATTATCTTTAATTAAAGGCTTAAGGCTACATATTGTCTTCCACATAAAATAAAATAATGTGTTTACACAGAATCTCCTTATTTGTATAGGAACACACGGTTAGAGGGTGTGTGAATATAACTCAGAGAAATGGTAATGTAGACTTGAGGCTAGAGATGTGTGTGTGTGTGTAGCTGGTATTCCTTATGTTGTGGGGACCTAAATCTGTTTACACAGTCACATGATGGGGACTTGTCATCCTTATGGAGACAAAAATCAAGTCCCAGTAATGTAAATAACTACATTTTAAGGTGAAGACATGTTTAAAGTTAGGCTGAGGTCTTAGGTTAAGGTTAAGATCAGGGTTAGGGTTAGGGTTAGGGCACTAGTAATTATGGTTAAGGTTAGAGTAAATCGCCAGGAAAGGAATTTAAGTCAACGCAATGTCCTCTGAAGTCATGGAAACCAATGTGTGAAATGTTTGTGACTAAAGAAAATGCTCTGCTACACCTAAAAATGTCTGTTCACGAGTTAAGACTTGGTTTTAGGGTTAAAATTAGGTTAAGGTTAAGTTTAGGTTAAGGGGTTCGGGTAAGGCATTTAGTTAAGATGGTTTAAGTCACTCAGACTGCTGTACCTGTAAAAGAACATGTGTGTGTGACTGTATATTAAATTACAATAGAATTATTACATGATTGACTTGGCCACGTTTATATACAGTAGAAGAAAACAAACTAAAAGAACAAAAACATGTTAATTTCCTGAATAAATGCAAATTTCCAATTATCGATTATCCGTCCCTTTTCTTTTAACTCTTTCTTGGTAGTTGGAAAATGTGGAATTGTTTGGAATTAATTGTTATCTAACTCCTGCCACAGTTAAGATCAAAAGCAGACAAGGACTGGAATGGGAAAAAAAGCAGTTCAAAGAAAGTATAGATAGCAGAAAAACTTGTCCTGAATGAGAAACTTTTTTCAGGTACAGATGAATTGTTGACTCAGCGTTCAACATTAAAGGATGAGTGTGTAGGATTTAGTGGCATCTAGAGGTGAGGTTGCACATCGCAGTTGATTGAACACACTTTTTTTGCCTCGTGCTTGTGTATACAAGAAACTACGGTGGCCTTCAGGTGGCATAAAAAAGGTGAAAATACATTCAGTATATACATAAAATTGTATTACATTTTTGTTGGACTGCTGTGTAGGATGTAGTGGCATCTAGGGGTGACGCTGTGCACTGCAACCAATTGAGCACCTTTTTTACTTTAAGAATCAAAGGATAGATGGAAAACTACAGAGGCCTGAAGTTTGTCCATTCAGGGCTACTGTACAAAAATGGTGGACTTCATGATCTGAAGACCCACTCCTGTGTAAATATGATTTTAATTCATTCTAGGCCAGTGACAACACAACAGGTCTTAAATCAATTTGCTAAACATTAACTTAAAATATACAGTATGTAATACATAATATTGGATTATTGCATTATTAATATTGTAAAATGTATACAAAGTGTAGTAAAAAAAAAAAAAAAAAAAAAAAAAAAAGGCAACTGGACTTAGTTGAATTTCTTGAAGACGTTTCGCCTCTCATCCAAGAGGCTTCTTCAGTTCTGTTTGACTGGTGGAGAGTCTGGGACTTATAAACTCTGTCAGGTTCTTGCTCCATGGGGTGTGGTTTGGATAGGAAAGGGGTTGTGAGTTGTTAACTAAAAAGTTAGGTGAGTCGTTAGGTCGTCAAAGGGTCGTTAGATATTGGCTATTGTCTGTTTTAGTTTCACCTGAGTCGTTAGTTATTGGCAATACATTAAAATGTATAATTAATATTTAAGGACTGCTGTGTAGGATTTAGTGGCATCTAGGGGTGAAGTTGCTTATTGCAACCAACTGAACACCTTTATTTCCCCTTCTGCTCAAATAATCAAAGTGTATATGAGAAACTACGGTGGCCTAAAGGTAGTAAAAAGAAGATAAAATGATGCAATATCATGAAAGAAGTGATAAAACACTAATGAACACATAAACAGAAATATTGTGTTCATTTTCTGTTGACATGACGCCCTCAATGTGACACACTGGACCTTGAAGAACGATTTACATTCACCATTGACACGTCTTTTCTCTCTCCTTTAAAACTGATTTGAATTCCCCCCCCCCCCCCCCCCCCCCCCCCCCCCCCCCCCCCCCCCCCCCCCCCCGTCTAGAGCAACATCATCAAAGGGCAAGTTCGGCACCATTGACCCGGACGCCTCTGTGCGTTAACTGGACGATCGGTCTTGACACAGAAGAAGGGGGTGGAGGAAAAAATGAATAAGTGTAGAGGCATGTGTGTGGAAACAAAGAAGCCTTCAAAACAGGGTCACATGCTCGTGCAAATTTAAGGGAAGCAGAAGTCATTGTGTTGATTTACACATTCATTTTGTCGGGTCAGAAACAGGCCTGTGCTGGAATCACACACTGGAGCGTCGCCAGTAGCAACGATAAGATTGCATTGTTGTTATGGTAACGATATGGGTGTGAAAAGATTGGATTGTCTGTTAGGGTAGAAAAATACAACAGATTTAACAACATGCACAGTTTTACATTCGTAAAACAAAGTCCAGTTTCGAAGCCCCAAGATTCGTGTTTCGACAAATGGGGTGTCAGTTCTTTTGGAAATTCACAGACGTCACAGACTGAAACCGGGCTCCTATTGGACGATACCACCTGTCAGTCACACTGGTGTCCGCTCATCCTGTATGAGCCCTGCTTTATCTTCTATTTCCCTCTAAATTGGAATAATATGTATAAATCTATGTATAAACACAAGGAATTGTGTAACCGTCCAATGGTTCGCATCAATGTGTGCGCAATTTCTTTCAATATGTCATTATTATTTCTTATTATTATATCATTATCTTAATAGCTGTATTTATTTTTGATGTAAAAATTAAAATGTAGTAACAGTAACCATTCAAACACATCAAAAATACACAAAAATTCCACCAGTTATTTATAAAAAAAACTCTTAAGAGCCAATGTTAGAAGAGCCACTCCCATTTAATATAAAGTCCTTAATTCTAGAGTAATGACTCTAATTTTCAGGTGGTAGGTGGATGTGCCAGGATTTTCTTCAGCTAAACAAAGACAAAACAATGAATTGTCTTTGGAGTCGAGCAGCTGAACTGAACTTCAATCACTTGCGTTAAAACCCAAAAAAACCGAGCAAGAAATCTTGGCGTTCACATGGACCTGACATTAAAACAGTCACAAAGACAGCATACGATCATCTGAAGAATATATCAAGACTTAAAGGACGCATGAAACAACAGGACCTGGAAAAACTGGTCCATGCCTTTATCTTTAGTCGATTAGACTATTGCAATGCCGTTCTCACCGGCCTCCCAAAACAATCCATGAGACAGCTGCAGCTGATTCGGAACGCTGCTGCCCGTGTTCTCACTAAGACCAAAAAGGTGGAACATATAACTCCAGGTCTGAAGTCCTTACACTGGCTTCCTGTCTGCCAAAAAATGACTTTAAAATATCCCTGTTAGTCTATAAAGTACTGAACGGTTTAGGCATAGGTAATACATTTCTGACCTGTCGGCTCACTATGAACCATCCAGACCACTAAGGTCGTCTGGGTCAGGTTTGGCTCTGTGTCCCCAGAACCAGGACCAAACATGGGGAGGCCGCCTTCAGTTTTCATGCCCCAGATATGTGGAACAAACTCCCAGAAGTAGATCTGCTACGTCAGCTCATTCTTTTAAATCCAGCCTGAAAACCTACCTGTTTGCCACTGTGTTTAAATAGAAATGAAATCATCATATCTGCTGCATCTCAGATGTAACTGCAACTTTTAGTATTTTAAGCTCTTTTCTCTTTCTTTTGCCTCTCTATTTAAATGTTTTAAATGTCTTACTATGCCCTTTATATCTGTAACGCTGCTGCTGTATTTCTCTTTGTTTTATTGTAAAGCACTTTGAAATACTTTGATGTTGAAATGTGCTATATAAATAAAATTGCCTTGCCCTGCCTTGCCTTACAGGTGATTTACTTTAAGTCACAGGAACCTTTAATGTTTAAAACAGTTTACTGCAATCCCAATTAAGAGAACAACAGTGGCAAAGATTTCCGGAACAGTTGAACTTATACCCAGTTATATACAGTACTGTGTTTATCTATATACAACATTTGCATGTGTCCCACTGTCTGCGTTATTTTATAACCGTTGCACGTTTGTTATTAAACTTGTCAGAAAATTGAAAGTGAACATGTGTCTTGCTTGACAACATCAAAGTCGACACTGCACACACTGGTGACCACCAGTGTTAGGTTTGGAGCCTGTCAAGAAAAACAGCTATGAAACAGTCAGATATTTGCAGATAGACAGATATTTACGTTTATATTCTGTACTGTATATAGTCTGAAGTGAAATGAATATAACTTTGTCTTCTTGGATCAATAAACTTGTTTTAATCTGAATTTGAACATCTAGACCAGTGGTGTAGTCCACGTGATATTTTGCATGTCCACTACAAAAGGGCTTGGATTTCCATATTGTTATGCTCCGTTGAGTGGAGGCCGAGGCATCACATAAAGATACTCAAGTTCTTCAAGACTCAAAAATAGCCACAAAACCAGTGCATTTTATTTGCAATAATTAACAAAAATAGGACCAAATGGCTTCAGGATGGGCAAAGGCCAAAATAGCAAACCAATCTAACTAGAAAATAAACACACCTTACCTTAAGATTCTCAAAAGTAAAATACAGCAAATTACCTCCCTGATTAAACATTAACAGGAGAAAACGAAGTCAAAGCAACCGGCCGCCCATCCCTACAAAGTCTAAAGAATTAACCCAGATTAAGAGTGTGGCTGGTTGGGTCAAGCGGAAGTAGATCGATTTCCCCCTCGCATCCAGCGCTCCATCTTGCCAAGTTGGCTGAGGTAATCATGGCGGCAAACCAATCAGCATCAGAACAGTGGCAGCGGCCAAATGGAGTCTACGTGCGCACGCACACGCGCGCTGACGCGCACCAATCAATCCCTTCAAACAAAACAATACGGCGGCAGTCGTAACAATGTGAACACTTAATGGTGTGCATGGATATGTACCAACAAGTGCTGGGACAGAACTTGCACTCAAGCAAATGACAGTGGTGATTTTCGTCAGAAATGTAGTTAAATATTATACAATTCATCACATGTGCTGTCTTTGTAGGTAATCACACTGGTGGTTCTAATGTGTCACAATTACAAATATAGTCCAGTGATCTTAGTCACCACCTAAGTAAATATTGAGCTCTTAAAGTAACACCATCATCACCAACGTTAAAATACAGTGGTGATAATCTGCTCTCTCATCATCTTCCTCTTCCTCACATATACTTCACACACGGGTATAGTGAAATTAGACTCATCGTTTATAGTATTATAATTTTTTTTGGGTGATTTATTTTCATTTTCTACACAGTTCGGTCCACTTTCCTCAGCTCCACTCCGGTCTCATACCCTGGTTTATACAGTAGAACAGTATTTCTGTATTTCCTCCAAGTACCAGTAGAGCAGACCTGGGCATTATAAGGCCCGCGGGCCATATGTGGCCCTTCCACCCTCTGTGCCTGGCCCACGTGAGGTTAATTAGAAATAATAAATGTAAATAATAGGAGTGCACCTAATGTTTCCTGAGTTTCCCATACACTGATCGATGCGTGGTGACAGAATCAACGCTCATGTATAAGTTATTTAAGGGAAAAGAAAAGAAAAAATTACACTAACTGTTAAAATGTGCATACAAAGTTCTTTTTGTGTTGTTATTTAATATGAAGACAGTATAGTTAGTTCATGAAAGGCTTCCATTAGTTATTTAAGAATGAGGGGAAAAAAAAACATTTGCACTCACTGTTAATATAATAGTTTTGTATTATTATCATAGAATATTTGAAAATAAACCGAGGTTTCAGAAATATTTATGCTTTTATTTTGATACTTGAACACTGAAGTGGTTCTCAAACTGCTGGACTGTTTTTTTTGTTGTTGTTTTTTTTTACTTGACTGGCCCTCTGGTTACATCCTGACCAAGCTAGAAGTTCACTGGCCCCATGCCATTTTGAGTTTGAGGCCCCTGATCTAACCATTGAAGCACCATCACCATTCAGTGTGTGTTAGTGTCTATATGTGTGTGTGTGGGTATCTTTGTGAGAACCAAAAAACTTACAAAGCTAAGGAAGTGAGGACATTTTGACAAAGTGAGGACATTTTGGCTGGTCCTCACTTTCTGTCACCCCTTAAAAGGGCCTTTTCAAGGTTAAGACCTGGTTTAAGGGTTAGGGATAGAATTCGGTTTAGGTCAGGGTTAGGGTTAGGCATCCAGTTGTGATGGTTAAGGTTAGGGTAATGGGCTATGGGGAATGTATTATGTCTATGAGGGTCCTCACTATAAATGCTATACAGACGTGTGTGTGTGTGCATGTGTGCATGCTAAGGTTTGATTTAAGTTGGTGTTTTTTAATTTTTTTATCTTTACTTTTTAAACATGACAAACTATCACGACCCAGTTCACTATAGACTGCAAACTGTACACTGTATAATATATATAAAATATAACATTTCTGACAATTCATACTGCTTATTATTATTTTGAATAGGTATCTGACATTTTTTTTAAGACACATGCTTAATAAATGAACAATAACTTCATTCTATTTGTGTTTTTATTGAAAAAGATAAACATAATTCCTGAGTAAAACGGTGAAAAATAATTATTTGGTGACAAGAAAACTATATTCCCACGAAGCATATATGGGTTTAAAGCTAGTGTGTGGGACTGACATGGCATATATGGCCATAGTATAGTTATATAGGGCCTCGCCCATAATCAGTAACTTTTCTGTCAGTTACAGTCCGTCAGACAATCAGACTGTTTATATTCCACACAGTAACCAAACCTCCATGATCAATCATATGTTGGGTTTGTCTCTATTTATGACTTCACTGCTTCAACTGTTATCTTGTCATTTAGTTTAAACGTCTCTACAATCTGCATTTACCTCACAACTGCTGTCATTTTTTGTTTCTTTCTGGTCAGTTCTTAAGAATAGTTGCTTGAAGTTGAGTTGAACTGATGTAAGGTTTCTGTTTTCTTGGCCATACTTTCAAAACTCAATTACCTAATTGTTTGTTCTGTGCGCTCAGTGTCCCTGTGACACAAAGGTATCATGGGGGGGTGGATGTTATGTTGCAGTCACGCTTTGTTTTCATTTCTGTCCATGTGGATTTAGACGCCAAACTGAACAGTGGTGTTAATGAGCTTGTTGTGGACTATCCTCACAAGGCACATAAACATCTAAGAAGCTCATTAAATTAATTGGTTTATTAATTATTCAAACTGTTGTGGTTGAGTGAAGATGTGTGACACAACATGCACAAAAAAGTTTGTAAGAGTTGGAAAAACACAGTGACTTACAATAACAACAACAACAACCCGCCTGATAGCCTCTGACATGTTCTGGTGGTGGTTTAACTTAATTTATGTTATTACAATGATGATGAGTTTTCAATCTCTGTTAAAGACAGGAAACATGTATTCAATATTTTCCCAATAAAATCAATAGATTTATAATAAATAAAATAATAAAATAATTCTCATTTTTTTCTCTGATTTATTAAAATCGTAACGTAAAAAAAAACCTGTGGATATTTACAACAGTCGAACCGTAATTGCGTCACATCCCGTCAATGCTCATATCCGTTAAGACCTTTCAAAGTAAGACAAAAGCGTGACAGTGGCGCAGTGGTTTGAATTCAAGCGTCCTGCCAGTGGGCTTTTATTTTGAAAGGTCAACATTGTTGTCGGGAGTGAGCGAAACGTCATTTCTTAAACATTTCGGAGTCTGTTAACTTCAAAACAGCAGCTTTTCCTCGGGGAGAAGACGTTTGCCCACAGTAGCTGACGTAATATTTGCTACGACAGAGCCAACAGGCTAACAACCCCGCTGTTCTCTGCAGTATTGCGCTCTCTCGGGTACGGAGTAAGTGACAGCTAATGCTAATTAGCCAAAGAGCAACTTAATCTGAGCGAACTTTTTGTTGTTAACTTTGGCTGTGATGAATTCACGATTCACGCAACATGATGAAACTTTGTGTTCACGGAGAGCTTAGCGGATGTCACTTTGTTTTGACGACTTCGTCAACAGTAGCCTGTTTTAGCTTAGCTGTCCAACAGACAGTGTCACTTCCACTGAATATGTCGCTATGATAAAGAACAATATGTTAAAGTACTTCATGGCAAAGTAGTAATATGCACAGTATGTTTAAGTGGCAGTTTAAGAAATGGCACTATGAGAAAGTACTAGTGTGTTAAAGTACACTATGTGATAATACTACACACTATGTAAGTGTATATCAAATAGGCCCACCACGGTTATTCGATCAATCAACCGATACCTCAATTGATCGTCAGCTATTTGATAAACATTGAATCAGTTTTCTCTGATTTCCAATCTTAAATGTGAATATTTTCTAGTTTCTTTGCTCAATGTAAAGAGAAATCATTAAAACTCAATATTTGTTGGTTTGTGGACAAAATAAGACATTTGAGAACATCATTTTCAAGACCAAACAAGTACTCAATTAATGAAGAAAATTATCGACCGATTAAGATTATGAAAATAATCAGTAGTTGCAGCCCTAATCTCTACAGTGAGTACTGGATTAGTTTAATTGAATCGTCAGTTACTGAATAATTCATCAACTATTTTGATATTCGATTTATTGAATGTTTCTCTGATTTTACAGCTTAAATGCAAATATTTTGTTTTTCAAACATTTTAGGCATCAAAAAACGAGTTAAATAATTGGAAAAATGATGAATCAGTTGTTATGCCATTCCAGTTTGTCTGAGTACATTAGGTTTAAAGGTGTAGTACAGGGGTGTCAAACTCATTTTACTTCACGGGCCACATGCAGTGCAATTTGATCTCAAGTGGGCCGGCCCAGTAAAATAATAGCATAATAACCTATAAACAACAAGAAATCTAAATGTTTCCCTTTGATGAATTTTAATGAAGTATCTTATTTTTTACAAAACATATGAACAACCTGAAATTTCTTGAGGAAAAATAAGTGTAATATTATACCAAAGTTTACAATTTACACATTTACACACTACTCATAATGTGAAACTTTCTCAAATTCATTATGTGGGCTGGATTGGACCCTCTGGCAGACCCATGGGCCGCATGTTTGACACCCCTGGTGTAGTATGTTAATCTAGTGTGTGCTAGAATTCTGTGATGTATACAGTGGTGTACAGTATGTTAAAAGTAGATATATTTTCACAACATCAGAACACCTGGTAAAACTGCGTGCAAGGGTGTTTTGATAGTTACGAATATTCAATTATCTGATTATTTGCTTGTTTAAAGGATACAAAACTAGTGTTTTATCAATGGTTATATTGATTAAAAACAAATCTTTCTGCTCCATTGACCTAATTTGTTGTGCACCTTATTATCGCAAGATGGCAGCGGCAGCAAGCATTTAGTTTGTGTAGTTGTTGCATGTTTGTTGAAGTGATTAAAGAGGCTTCATGCATCTAAAAGCTCTTCTACTCTAAGCTCGTCATGCTGTAGATCCCGCAGCAGTGATGAAATTTACTAAGGTCTCTGAATGCATCTTCATTAGCTGCTCCTGTTAGCTCTACACAATTTAACTCTGCATTACTTTCACTAGCTGTCATATGCTGAGACTAAGAATATTCAATGAATAATGTCATCAAATATTCAAATAGCATTTTTGATGGAAATGCCCATCCCTAGTTTTGACCATGCTGTCTGTAAAATATTCACAGTTATATTTACTTTGTAGTGGTGTTTTTGTGGTGTTTTTAGTCCTACAAAGAGTTGGCATCTGTTGTAGACCAGCGCGACTGACAATATTTGTGTTTCTCAGGGGGGGAATGGAGAAAGCTAAACAAGATGCTTTTGACAATGCCAGACTTCAAGTGATCAAAGATGGCTACAAAGAAGCCTTTGAGTGCATCAACAAAGGGCTGTCAGCAGACGAAGCTGGAAACAAGGCAGAGGCCTTGGAGCTGTACAAGCGAGGGCGTCAGCACCTTGTCAGGGCCATCAGTGTCCCCTCACAGGGAGAGGAATGTGTGGGCAGCTCCTGGGAGTCAGCCAGGCAGATGCAGCAGAAGATGCAGGAGACACTGAACAACATCACCACTCGCTTGGCCATAATAGAGACCAGCTCTGACCTGGAATCCGCACCTGTGACGACCACTGCGTCCGGAACTACTGCAACAGGAACGTCTGCAGAATGTATTTACCCACAACTCCCCACTAAAGAAAAGCCAGAGAGGCCATCAGCTCCAAACCTTCTCTCTGGTAATGATCAAGCAGCAGGAGCTGTTGGAGGTGTTGGGGGTGTTGGCCTTCCTCTTTCACCCAGCAGACAGCCTGCTGGTCCAGCTGAGCAGCCTCCAGCTTACTCTCCTCAAGCGGCGAACGGTCATCTGTCTATTTCATATGGGACAGATGAAGGGGAGATGTCGCTGGTTGGGGACGAGTTTTACAGTCGCACCTCAAACTCAACACCTTCTCCCCAGAGTATGGGCGAGGACGGAGAGGAGCTGCTGTACATCCCGCATGGAGTGCAGATATTCTTTGTCACCCCTGAAGGTCACGTGAGCGCGCCGTCTTACCCTGGTTACCTGCGGCTGGTGAAGTTTACCAGTGATCACTCTGAGAGAATGCCCAACCGACCGCCAGCATTTCTGCAGGTATGACAGACAGAATACTCCACTTTGTGTTTATTTTCCCTTTATTTACATCACAATATAAAGTTACAACAAATATAAACTCAACATGTTCAACATCATAAAAAAAAGAAAATGGTCTATTAAGGTCCAGTGTGTAAGACTTGTTGACATTTAACTTTGAGACTGAAGATTACAATCAACAGAGAAATCCTCTGTTTACCCCAAGCACGTCAGGAAACTACGGTGGCCTCCATGTTACAGAAAGGATGTAGAATTGGTGTGGATTCAATAAACAATAAGTCAAAAGCTCATTCTAAGGCTTTGAAATCCAAACAAATTTAATTGTAAAGCAATGATACACATACTTACAATCCTACTTATGGGTATTCTGTTCAATTTTTGCCAATAAATCCACCTAAAAGTCCTGTAAACATGAACCTACCTGCAACAACAGCTCCATGCTCCCGCTCCGTCACTAAAAATAAAATAAATTAATTGTGTGTATATTTTTTTAAGGAGGAAAAAAATTGTGCGGGACAAACCAAATTATTGCATCAGTTAGCAAAAAAAAAAAAAACTAAAAAGACTGTTAGAAAAGGCTACCAGAGCTAAAACGGAGAAAGCTACCTTAGCTGTATTTTACCAGAAAATCACATTGACAAAAAATTTCTTTTTAGGAATGACACCTACACGTATGAGCCGAGACGGCGTCATTTAGAAGCTTCAAACATGCAAATGGACAACAAATAATGAAGGAAAACAATAAATGCAAATAATACACACTAAGAATATGTACAATATGGTAATTATTCTACAAGGCTGTTTATTAAAAAGCCACCATCCAGTGACAGCAAGTGAAATGTCATCACTGCAGTGTCACCACTTGTTTTTAGACTTTATCCTTTTCACGGTGCATCGGGACTTCTGTGACCATGAGTCATCAGCGGACTAAGATCGGCTTGTTAATTACCTTTTGCTCCGTGGACAGGATCATGTGGTCTTTGGTGACTTAGTGTCCTGATCCCATTGGTTTTCTCTTACAATGTTTTTAGGGAAATGCCCGGTCAGTGACATGAACAACCCAGAAGTTGGTGAAAAAGTTCACTCATGCAAATTTCATGTGTCAACATACTTATCCTCCAATACACATAAAATACATGTATGGTTTTATACATCACAAAATAGAGAGAAAAATAGTATAAATGTATTTTCAGAGAAATTATAAAGGATCTGTTTATTTTTAACAGAGAAAACAGTTGATATGATTAAATAATTAATATTTTTGTTGTAATAATTAATAACATGATTACTGTATTATTAATATTCAACTATTTTGGTAATCCGTTTCACTTTTTTAAATAATTGCAACAATTGATTAAATACTAACTCTTTTAACCATTGATTATTGGTTAATTGTTTTGAGTGTTTTTTCTAGTAAGTAAAACTAGTTTTCAGATTCTTTTAGCTTCTTAAATGTGAATATTTTCTTTCCTCCGCAACGAATAAATGATTAAAGCTGATTCATTTTGATTTGTGGTTAAATAATATATTTGAAAACATCATCATTTTGAGGTTTGGGAAACACAGATCAAGGTTTTTCAACATTGTGTGACACTTTATGGATCAAACAAGTAATTGATTAATTGAAAACACTGAAGTAAAAATGACATCAGTGTTTGGGGGGAGGGGCTTTCAGTCCAGAGACAGAGCAGGCCATGTTTTGTCAGTGTACTCTGAGAGATTAGATTAGAAGTTATCAGTTAACGCTTTTGTTCAGAGACTAAATCACTTCCTTATCTCAACCATCCGAGTCAGTTTTGATTAGATTTTGCCCTGCTCTGTGTTCTCCTGACAGTGTTGGGTCATGAGACAGAAACTGGACTCTTCACTGGGGGAATTTCCCCGTTGCTATTGCCAGTGGGTGACATCAGCCTTTCACATGAGTGAGAGTTATTCTCTAAATCCTGCTTACACTGTTAATGCCCTCTAATACTGTAATACTGTAACATAGTTCACTGTGCTGCACTAATCACTATATAGACGGACAGGTGTCTTTTATTTATTTAACCACGGGAAACCAATTGAGAAAAGGTTTCTCATTTTCATGTTAGTTTTTTAAGATAAAGGCTATACGATTATATAAGCTGTTACGCAAATAACAAAATAGCTCGTTTATAGGGATTCATAATATTATCGGCATGATATCGGTATCTGCTGATATTAGCCTTAAAATGTATTATCAGATATTGGCAAATGTGCCAAGATCCCCCGATATGACTAATGACTAAAACAGCCGGCTGAATAATAGGCTGCTTTACTAATTTTTGTACATTAAAGTAAATGTAGATGTACATCTTTCAAAAGTTTAAGAAGGAACACATGAGTGTAATGAATGTTTTCCTTCAGGATTGTAAAATGTTTCTCTATTATAAGTATTTAATAAATAATATCAAAAAGACAGTCTGTGGTCAACCTACTTCTGAGTGAAACCACTAATTATTTGACATTAATTATTTGACATTTATTGTTGTAATTAAATGTGGAACTGTTTTTTGGTTACGTCTGTGGCCATATAATAACAGATGACTGCATTTTTCTTTAGTTCTCTATTCAAAACTGTGATGTTCAGGAAAATATATTTATGATAAAGAATTTACATAAGTCACTTCAGCTTCTTGATTTAAAAGCTCCACTTGGAAACCTGGAAAGTTCTTTTGACCTCTCCCCCCCCACACTTTTACTTTTGACCTCCTTTTAAATTCCCTCATCATTGTATTCTGGCTGTACAGCGGGGCAAAATTGAAAATTTCACGTCCACGTCCACGTTCACTTATTTCTTTTAATTTTTTCTCTCTGGCAGGTGTGCGACTGGCTGTACCCCCTCATGGCCATGAACTCTCCAGTGCTGTTATGTAACACTGGTGTGTTTATGTTCCCCGACATGATGGCGCCATCTCCAGGCTATTACGTGGGAGTGGTGCTGTCGGCTGAGCTGCCGCCTGCGGACAGAGAACTGTTCCGCGACCTGCTGTCACAGATGACAGATCTCCGGGTTCAGGTCAGTGCTGCTCCTCAGGCAGACACAACACATGCATAACACAACACATTATTTTCACTCACTTCATGGAAACAAAGGAGAATGAGGACAGTATACAGTATTTCAGGGCTGAATAAATTGTTTTCTAATCAAAATCCCAATTAGAAACAATTTGCCAAATTTAATAAATATTTTTGCTATGCAGCATATTTAACACAAGACTTAAGTGTTAAACAACTGGGTCCTCATCATTGCATTGCAGTATTGAGCTGTTAATATTTGGATGGACTCTCATTTGTCATGTGTTAAATCCATTCAAACCACAGTGATTTTTTTTTTTTTTCCCCTAAAGTTTGAGTTGAAACATCTTGTCACAATCTGTATAAATCATTAATGGATATTTTCCTCAAAAGTGTCTGTTAACTTTTCTGCTTCATAAATGAGTTTTGTACTCGCCATGTCAATTTATATATTTTTAAGGGTTAATCGTAACATTTAGGAGGCTATATTGGTTGAAACTTGGAAATAAGCCCCTTGTATTTTGTTGGAATACATTATAATATTTTATCCATTCATACACTTACTAATACTACATATTCATTGTTGATTTATTTTATCTGGTTGCATTTAATTTTTAAAATGTACTATTGCTTGTATAGCTTTGTAAGGGCCATGTAATATATATATATATATCCATTCCAATATCCAGTATTCAATATTCCAATATATATTCTCCCTCTTGTATTGATGTTTACATCTTTAACATCTAATTTTAATTTACATGTATATTTCTTTTTACATATACATTTTGCTTCTATTTTTTTTTTTTAATTTAAAGAACCTCTGTCTATCTATCATCTTATTAGGGATGGGCATTTCTAGAAAAAATAACTATTTGAATGTTCAATGATAAGAAAACCTTGTAAATTTAATCACTTCTACAAACAAACTGGAAGTCCACTGACTAAATGTTAACTGCTGCTGCCATCTAGTGGTAAGAGAGGCACCACACATTTGGACGTCACTGAGAGTAGAAAACTTTCTTTCCATAAATGAATTAATTGATGAAATGTTTATTTTTTTTAATCACGGCAACTGATCAACTTTTTATAATCAAGGGAATAATTGATTAGTCATTCCCATGCCTGCTGTCTGTCTATAATGGCAGCCATCTTGAGCAGCCATATTTCTTAAAAACATTGCAACTGTGGTTTTATCGTCCCAAACCACCTTCTCCCCCCCTTTTTTAAAAGTAATTTATCATATTCTGCCATCACATATGTAAATATGACACCTGCTCCTTTCATGAACTAAACTGTAGCTGCTTAAGATTCCAAACGTTCTCACTGTTTTTCCCTCCTTTGCTCCTTCTAACCTCTGAGCTGGTGCACAGCTCTCACTAAGTTGGTGCTGCCTCAGCAGTGTTAGGATTGTGCACAGGCAGGTGATGATTAATCTGTCATAAAGCTCTTATCTGCAGCAGCAATAGAACAACCTCAGAGCTTTAGCTGAAAGACAAGTGCCAGTTCTACCATGATGATGATGATGATGATGATGATGATCATGGAGATGCTGGCTGTTTGATACCAAACCAGGTCATTTTTTGATGTTTGCAGTCAGGACGGTTATTTTTACGGATGGAAGTGATTCCCTTTCTGCAAGTAAGCACTTTTACTTTTGAATGAATTGTGAATTTTTCATCACAAAGGGTGACTGTTTTCTTGCTTCACAGCAACTGATGACTTGGCAAACAAATAGTGCACTGTAATGAGGAGCAAAGAATGTTAATGAACACAGCCATTGTGCAAAATGGGAGTTTCCTAAGGGGTTAGCGTTTGAAAGGAGATGTGTAGGGCTGACACCAAAATGGCAATGACAATCCGTCCAAAGATTTTGACTGAAAAGTTGTTTTTCCTTCATCCCACGCTGTCGGGCTTCATCAACTCATGTGTCTCTATTATCAGGTTCCAGATGAAACAGCAGGCTCCATTAATCTCAGTCAGACGGTGTCCATCGCTACACCTGCGGAGACCGAGGAGACGGAAGCGGCGGCAGCTGAGGAGGATAAAGGTCTACCTGAGTGGAGTGAAAAGGTGGCACATGGCATCCTGACAGGTGAAGGACACGTTACATCTTCAGTCTTGAAAATTCTTTTGTTCATTTGTTTGCACGGCTGTCACCTTTTTTTTTTAAATCCATAATTTAAATATCTGTTTGAACTTGGAGGGGAAGGAGTTCAAATTCGAACCTTAAACGTGTTGGAGATCAAATTATCCAACCTAGAAGTGCACCAGGCTGCGAACAGCGACGGGCGTCCTGAACTTGGCCCATAAGAATATTATGGCAGCGGTGTTTTATGTTTTGCTGTGAAAATGGTGGACACAAACCAAGCCTTCCTCCTAAGTGGACACAGCCACGACACTAAAACATATGAAAAGCGACACATGGAAATTAATTTGGCTTCCATGTAGTATGTATGGCGATAGATTTGTTAGCTTCACCCGAGTAAGGCAGCAGAGGCATCACAGACAAGCAGTACAAAGAGTATTCAGTGTCATGTGACTAAAGTAAAATAATCACAGAGTTTTAATAAATAAGAATTAGCATGTCACATAATATTGGTAGAAACTTGATTATCTGGAAAGGTGACAGCCTGAGTAAGGAGTTTCAAAAGACACATTTTCAGACAGACCACACCGATTTATTAATGACTGATCAATAACAAGTTAATCAATTTTGATTATCGAGTATCCAGTTTGAGTGATTTTTAAATAATCAAAACATGCTCCCTGATATTTCACGTTCTTACACTACTCACAATAAGTTAGGGATATTGTTATTTACATGAGTGCTAAATTGCAGTCTCAAACTGAACCTTCAAGCACATAATGTTATCTTGTTCTGTCTTCTCAGGTGCTTCCTGGTTAAGCTGGGGTCTGGTGAAAGGAGCCGAGTTTACAGGCATGGCCATTCACAAAGGCGCGTCAAAGCTGCGAGAACACATCACTCCCGAGGACAAACCCACCCACGTCAGCCCCACAGTCACTAAAGGACTCCACGTCGCCAAGCAAGCGACGGGAGGAGCCGTCAAAGTCAGCCAGTTCCTAGGTAAAAAAAAAAATTACCTTCAGTCAGCATGTTTTTACTCATTGTGTATATTATTGGGCAATGCACCTTTAATTGAATTACCCTGTCTTGCTGCAGTGGACGGCGTGTGTGCTGTTGCGGGCTGTGTGGGTCGGGAGTTGGCTCCACACGTGAAAAAACACGGCGGCAAGCTGATCCCAGAGTCGATGAAGAAAGACAAGGACGGGCGTTCCAACATTGATGGAGCTATGGTGGTCGCTGCCAGTGGAGTACAAGGTCCATCGACAATTAACCTATGTCTGGATGGTTATACTGATACTTATTAATATTTTTAGGGCTGACTTCAGTCTTGTTTACTCGCAGCTACATTTAGACAAATAATACCAGTCACTACATTTTCAATAAATGTGAAAAACAAGCCCAAACTTTGGTGCACGTGTCCACAACTAGATAGGAGCCATGGACAATATGGCCAAAAAGGTTGTCACAATAAATATTTAAATCCGTCAGTATCAATAAATGTCAGATGATTCAAGACTGACCTTTTCTGTAAAATGAAAGTTAAAAAAACCTGCAAATGAAACGTTTTAAACATGTTTGTATGGATAGAAGGCAACAAATACCCGTTAAACACAGAAATATTTCACAACATTGGGTAAAATATTCAAAACAATTCCATGTGTTAAACATCTGTCATCACAGAAAGTTGTTGTATTGTTAGCAATATAACAACACTTTAGATGATATTTTGAGCACAAAAAAGCGAAGCAACATACTTTTGGTTAAAAAGTAAACAGTACAATTTGTACGAATGATTTACTGTGAAACAAATATGAAAGAGGTGTTATTACATCAGGGAGCAACTGAAGGTGCTTCCCCTTATAGCTAGCTAAAATTAGCAAAAGTTGATATTATTATTAGCTAAATCATGTAACATCAGGTTCTGCCCTCTGTAGCTAATAGCTAACATTAGCTAGTGTTAGTAAACTCAGAAAATACAAACATAATTTGTTAGCATTGTTCACTTCCCAAACAATCTGAAGCAAAGTTAAATTAAAACATAACATAAACATAACAGTATTATGCTTATTGACGCTTATTGATACTTTGTAATTTAGTCCCACTTTTCAGGGCCCATGTTGAACTCTAAAAAAGGAAGCTAACATGTTTGTGCATCTGTCCAGGACTGGCAACCATGTGGACTGGTTTGGAAACCGCAGCGAAGGACATTGCTACGAATGTAGCCTCGGAGACGGTCACAACTGTAAAACACAAGTACGTTTTCTCCTTTGTTTTGCTCTTTACCGGTCGGACCACTGCCACTTGTCACTTGTGTGAATAACCTAATTGAATGTGTGACTCAACACAGATCGCTGACAGACAGGATGTCCGTGTTTGTGTTGCTCATGTCGTCTTGCGTCATTCAAGCAAAGCCAAACGTGCACTCACTCATTTTCCTCTTTTTGATTTTTGCTTTGCAGATTTAGGGGTCTACAAAACACAAACAACTTTGACCCACCTAATGAGAAGACGTGTACTTTTTCTTAGTTACGTAAAGCCCTATAACTCTTGATGCCACTAATCACACGCATGGCTTGTGTTTTTTTCCCCCACACTGTTTCACTTCTCAGTTTTTATAATATTACTGATTTCACTGATTTTTCTGATTTTTTTTTTCTGCCTCATTTTAACATTATTTGATTGGTGCTTCAGCTCACAGTATATCCAATAGGCAGATTATTGATCTAATACAGGTGTTGGCCAGTGCCCTACTATAAGAACATAAAAAATACAAACATTAGTTTGCATCTGTCTGTTTTATCTGTTAATACACTATATGCACAGAGCACTGCTTACACCTTCTGCTAAAATATAAGCTAAGCTAATTTTCTAATTTCTAATGCTTCCAGTCATTTGCCACTAATGACTTGACTTGTTTAGTAAAGTAACAATCTGTGAGAGATTCAGCTAAATTCTATAATATGTAGCTAATTTTTCTTAATAACTTCTGTAGAAGATCTCTAACATCTTTGGCCGACAACTTACTGGAAATAGGCGGTCTGGATTACTGAAAACCAGGAAGTGACGGTTTCATACGTTCAACTGTTTCTTAAAGATGCAGTGCATAACCTTTAGCTGACTTTTGTTGTTTCTGCTGTTTTTATTCTGCCTCTGTTTGGTCTTCGTAAGCAGAAACAATTATTTGTTTGCTGCATCCTTCATTGGAAAGACAGGCTCTGTCAGGCAAAGTTATATAGATATATAGACTTTATGGTTTTAATTTAAGGGACAGTTGACTATATTTAAGTCACGCACTCCAGCTTAAATTAAATTTTGTTGTTATGAAAATAAACTTATATATACTTTAAAATAATATTGTAGCAACATTGCTCCCCCCCAGATATCTGGAAAAAAATGAATAAGATTACACTTCAAATAATGCCTGTGATTGTGGACTTGCATGGGTGAAATCCACATAAAGCATGCTGTTTCTTTACAATCTTCCTGCACAGACATTAATTCTCCCCCAAATCCCTCTCTCTGCTGCCTCTGATTTCTCACCCAATCTAACTTGTGATAAAGGTACGGCGCAGCTGCCGGACAAGCCACAGATCACGCTGTCAACTCGGCCCTCAACGTCGGCATCACTGCCTTCAACATCGACAACCTGGGGATCAAAGCTGTGGCCAAACGGACTGGAAAATCCACGGCACTGGCCATTTTAGAAGACCACAAGATTCAGGAGAAACCACAGAGTGGGAAGCAAGTGGAGAAAAATCTGAAGAAATAGCCGAGAGTGGCCTTTTGTCGTTCCCGCAGCAATGCCTTTAAAACCTGATTTTGACTAGTGCTGGGCGGTACAACGATCAAACTGAAAACAGGTGTTATATAAGCGAACACATGCTATGGGCTCCACTGAAGGAGTGACAGCAGGTGGACCTTGAAGGAATGTTAGAACAGGACCACACAGACTTATTTGTACCAGAAAAGAGAGTCTGTTGTCTGTTATTTTGAAATTGCTTTGGTGGGATTTAAAAAGTCTGACGTGGACCAAACACCGATTTACCTCAAATGTTGTTGGATTTGTTGCTGGAGGAAGCAAGACGAGCAATTTACTCCAACAACCTCAACAGAAAACACACCACTCACTCATGCTCATTAGGGATGTGACTCGCCAGAGACACCACAACACAGTATTATAACGGTCATGATACATCATTATCACAATATTTAAGTCATGATACAATAAGAACAGCTCCAGTGAGAGTGAGAACTTGGCACCATCTAGTGGACTGTTAGGTCAACTGATTTATTTTTTTTAATCTACAAAACATTTATTTGTAACGTCAGTTAAAATTATTTGCTAAAGAAGTGATACTTGGTGTCTCGAAAGCGATATAATATTGCCCTATAAAAAACCCCTAAAAAAACACTCGTACACCATGAAACTGTTAATATTTTGAAAAACACCTTCATATATATTCTTTGGTCGTACTGCCCAGCACTAATTTTAATTCTTCTATTAAATAATCTGTATTCAGTATAACTGGCTTATAAATCATGTGATGTCTGACCGCTGTTGTGTTCATGTCCTAGTGTGATGTAGCTCACAAGCACTTTAATATTTGTGTGAAATCAGAAAAGTGGACATTAATGTTGAGAAAGATAATATAAATTAAATTAATTAAAGCTTAATCTATTTATATATGGTATATATTTCTCTAACATCCTGGTATTCTCACTTATATTAACAGTTTTTAACAGCTGGAGTAGTTTTTGACTCACCACTTTCCTCGCCTTTAAGATGTGGTTTTCCCTTTGGTTGAATATTAAGTGCAATTAATATTATTTGAATGTATGATAGACAATAGTGTGTTTATAGACGATACAGAAGACGATTAGGGCCTCGTGAATTTTACTTGAAAACAAAATAAAATAAGAATAATGTCAGAATTCTAATGTAATTCTCACATTCCCCTTTTTCCTACGAATTGGGGATGTTTTCTGTAAGGAAAAAAATCCTGGTTTAAAAACAAAAAACCTAATCATGTGTGGCCCTATTTTTTTCCTCCGTAAGTGAGAGTTTTTGCTGTCTAAACCTGTAAAACACTATTCTGCTTTTCACGTCATTTATTTCAAGATATTTTCAATTTGTTATTAGATTATTTCATATTAAAATAAGTTGGTGTATGTACATTTCCTTCACTAAAATGTGAATTTTCATGTGTGATGATTATACTTTGTTTTGAAACCAGATTTTCAGACTTTTATTTTTCACTGATCAAATTTCAAGCTCCAGACACTGTAACCGGTAAATGTCTTTTTCGGATAGTTTTCACTGTTTCGTTGCTTCACAAGCTAGAATACCAAAAAACTGACTACAAATAAAAAAATAAAATAAAACAGCTCATTGAATGTCATTTTCTGCTCATCTGTTATTTACTTTAACAGGAAGTATGAGGTTTGACCCCGTGACCCTCAGTGGAGCATAAAGTGGTAGACAATGAGTGAGAGTGTGAGTATGAGGTTTGCCACCTAGTGGTTAATAATTTTACAGAATGTTGGTTACCACAATATTTGATTAAACTGAAGGTTTATTGTGCCATTTCCTTCAATTCCTCCATTATGTCACTAGCAAAATCTTGAATTAACTTTTTAATCAAACTTTTAATTGTAAGTAAACACAAATTATTTTTTAATGTCCCATTAAAACCCAGTTGAAGTTATGAGTCCACTTAATATATTCATAATGAGTGGATCTTGGAGGAAGTAGTTGAGGAAGAATTTAAAAATTGTAATATATGAGGTTCGGAGATGCGAACGTGTTAAAGACATGTCACCCTTTAAAACAAATCACGAAATAACTAACTCTACCTTAATCACAATTACACTTTAAGATTAATATTAGTACCATTCTGACATTTCAACACATTGAATTAAAAACACCATCCGGCGTAAAATGTCTCCTTTTTGGATCTTTATTCATCAGTGTATGTGACTAAAGGTAATTTAACATGTTGCTGAAGGCAGATGATATAACATTAATTTAAATTAGGACCTGATTGAACGAATGAAATGTGTTTGTTTTTGCTGCAACGTTCACCTGGAATAAGTTTGAACCCTTTAAACTTTGAAACTAAATAACACTTTAATATCTTACAATTCTCTGAGGTCCCCTGACCCAAACCATAAATCACGACTCGGATGAACACACAAACGAATTAAAAAAATAAAATAAAATAACAGTGAGAGCAAATCAAATAATAATGCAAATAATGAGTGCAAATAATTACAATTTATTTATTTATACTTAAATACCTTTTACTACCCACCTGCAGTGCCGTCACTGACATTGCTTAATGCCTAATATTAATCTGTGTTTATTTATTTAATTTATTTATTTATTATTATTATTATTATTATTATTATTATTATTATTATTATTATTATTATTATTATATGATGTTTACGTAGTCTATATCTTACGTCTTTTTGTAAGTGATGTTCTTTCTTAGTCCACGCCTGTGAAGTGTTTGAAATAAAGTCAAGGGGGGAAAAAGCGGTCGCAGTCCACCTGTTTTTTTCATCGGGTATCAATAATAAACCCCGCCCCCAATAAATCTCGTGTTCGCGTCCTCGCTTGCTGATTGGCTGACCTTTTGCGCGCCAATAGTCACATTCCTTACAAAAGCTACTTCCGTGTAGGTGAGAGAAGAGCGCTAACGTAAATTCTATTAAGTTCTACGAGCTACTTTCTGTGTTTCACCACTGCACTGGCTACAGTTGTCTTCCTGTCACTTCTCTCTTAAATGAAACGATCACATTCGCTGCTTTAACGTCTCGTTGTCGTTTCAACAGCCGCAAACAGATGAGAAACCTGCTACAAAAACCCGGACTGGGGTTCATGGACTGACCGGACTGGATTTGGTTTGCTGGCGTGAGTACAACCGAATATCACCAAAAACAAACAGAAAAGGCACTTGAACTTAGTTAACTGAGGTGGACATTTTGTTTGGAATGAGTGTCAAAGCAAAATGGCTGAAAACTGAATCCTTGAGTTAACTTAAAAAAAATAAAATAATAATAATTCCGGTTGATGACTGTACTGTTTCATTATGTTACATTTGCTGTGGTGTTTTCTGTGAGGTTGTTCTTCAATGTCAAATATGGTGTCAAACAGAACTGGTTTAAAAAAAAAAGATAACTCTACTGAAAAATCAACAACCAACATGGTTTTATCTCCATCCAGTGCTTAAAAAAACAGAAAAAAACAAATGGAATGGAATGAACCTGTCAGGAACCAGGGGAAACAAAATGGCTGCAAACTTGGCCCATCTGTGGAATTGATAAAATCATTGGAAATGCTTGAGTTTCAAGTTGCTAACTGTGGGGTGGAACCTTTCCAGTGTTGAAATGCACTAAGGTTAAAAAATACTTCTGACCAAACATGATTTGCTAGTCAAACTTTGTTTTTAAACTTACCCTCTAAAAGAAAATTAACCTACCAAGGTTTCAGGTCAGTGACTGTGGTGTTGGGATGGTTGTGTGCTGTGATATAGTTTTTCCTTTTCTTTGTTTTCCTTGCCAAAAAATGTGCTGTTGTAGATTTTCTTTTTAAACGCATTTACTCCGTCATCAAGACCATCATGGTTTTAATGTCTGGGTAAAACCAACTTAAAATCCATTAACAAAATGGAAGAATTGTTGAAATAGGCTTGGGTTTCAAGTTGCTAACTGAGGTGTTTTTAACTTTGTTTGGTGCTCTTAAATGAAAGTAAACAAACAATAAATGACTAATCAACCAAAAATTCTTGCTGACCTATTTTGAATGCCAGGACAGAGATAGGACTGGTACCCATAAAACAAATACTGCTGCTACTAAATAACTCAACTTCAAGTTGTCTGGGGGGGAAAAAACAACAAACAAAACAAACTTTTGTGACAAAGCCCATGTCAGTATTTTTGGCTGTAAAATCAAGTCCTTCAGCAAAGACTGTAATTTATCTTCTCTTATGGTGTTGTTTTTTTTTTAAATATTTTATTTCATTTATTTGTGTGTCTAAAATGTGAGTCTTTGATAATTTTTGGTTAATTGTCAGAAATATGCTGTAACACAAAGGTTTACAAACCCTAGTCTATTCCCCAGTCATTAAATTCCAACATCGTTTTGACCTCAAGGCATGAAAGATGACCTGGACAATTTCAAAACTCAAACTGAGCTTCAAAACAAGACCCCTGAAACAATACTAATTCACAACTCTTTAAGACTCCTAGAAGCTTGTGCATTTGTCTTTTTCTCTTGTGATGTGGCTCTACAATCTACCATTAATCCATTTTCTTTGATATCATCAGGTCGAACGTTATGTTTGACTTTGAACACAGGTTTGTTCCTCTTCTTGCAGCAGTTTGTTCTGCATCATCTTTGTGTTTCGCCTTTATTCTACATGTCTCATTGGTGTGTGTTGAGCTTCGATGATCGCTGCACCACTTGGCAAGTCCTTTTTGTGGTGGCAATCTCTTGCAACATGTTTGTGTTGTCCACAACAGTAACAGGTTAAACTTTGACGACATTGTCCATCTTTGGACACATCAAAACAGTCTTGAACTCTCTTTATTGGCTCCCTGTTAATGTGAGATTAGATTCCTTTTTCTCTTGTTTTAATCATATTTAAATCACTGCAAACTGTCAAGGTTATTCTAAGGACTGTAAACTACCAGTGAAATTATCTGATGCTTTTCTCTAACCCCTGCTGTTTGTGCTTTGTTTTCAAGCTGTATATTAGATCCCTGTCTCTCAGGTCATCAGGCCAGAAGGAGGCTTTGACCAAGAAGTCCCTCCCTTCTTTGAACTAGTCTGATTACTGAATATTCTGCAATCTTCTAAATTCCACTGGATTAATTGGTCTGGGTAGGGGCATCCCTAGCCCAGGTTGCAGAGTCCAAAGATCCACCTGAAGCAGATGGGTGCTCCATTGCAAAGGAGAGCGCACAGTAGACTATATGGCAGACATTGCAGAGTGGACAGAGCCACCTCGAGCAGGAGGGTGTGCCATGGCAATAAACGTTGCATAGCAGGCTTGCCTATTTTGAGAAGCATTTATAAATATTTCGGCAACGAAAATGGCAGCATAAATGTCCAATACATAGCATCAACTCCTGTTTGTGCAGCTGTGCAAATGGTTGAGTCACAAGTGTTTGTGTAACTCTGCAAACACAAAAAGTCACACTACTAGTTGTACTCTGAAGTTGCTACCCCAGCAAGACTTAAAGGAGTACACATTATGAATGTATATAAAGACACGCACACATACGCAGTTGACTGGAGCTCCAGGGTGGTAAGACATGGCAGACTTGTGTTGTAGAGTGGACAGAGCCACTTGGAGTAGAGTGGAACTCCAGGGTGGTAAAGTGGGTGTGGCAGACTTGCGGAACAGATGGGTGTTCCATACCGTCTGTCCGTGCAGGGATGGCCCTAGCCTGGAGTGGACAGAGTCCCTTGGAGCAGACGGGCACACAATGGCGATAAAGGGTATATGGCACATTTGCGTCCAGGGAGGGGCAGCCCAAGCCCATATTGCAGAGTGGACAGAGCCACCTGGAACAATAAAGGTGGCATGACAGGCTTGTGTCTGGACCGCCACCACCTCTAAATTTTTACCCACTGACCGAATAGCAAACGTGACACGACATCGGAGGGCCCCTTTCAACCAGGCCTCCCCTCATGGAGGCCTGGTGTTCGGGCAGACGGTTCTTCTGGCCCGTGGGTTCATCTCCATAGCCGTGAGGAGAACTGAGGGAGGTTGCACCTGCTGACATATTTTGAAAAACATATATCGGTATATCTTGACAACGAAAATGGTAGCATAATAGTCCAACACATAGTTGAGCTATAGCCTAGCGGAGCAGAGGGAAGCTCCACACTTGTACCCTCTGACCCATTTATATGTGACCCACCATTGGAGGGGCCTTTGCCAGCCAGGTCTCCCTTCCCGGAGGCCTGGTGTTTGGGTGTGCAGGGTCCTCCGGCCTGTGGGTTTGCAGGGGCAGGACGGAGTGGACAGGAGTGGACAGAACCCTTCGGAGTATGCTGATTTTCCAGGTCAATAACGGGGGCATGTCTGACAAGAAGTCACCTGCAGTCACGCCTACAGATGTTGTGACTTATCAGAGACAAGTCAATGATCTCCATCATGGACAATGAGTTTATTTATGCTTAATCAATTTCCACATACAGTAAGCTCATTAAGATCCATGTGGGGTGATGAAGGCTAAATCTCCCCATTCAAATATGAAAATATGAATCCATGTAAAACACATGTGTCAAACTCAAGGCCCGGGGGCCACATGCGGTCCGTTATACGACTATTTGGCCCTTAAGATAATGTCTTTCCTGCTCCTCCACTGACACATAATAATACAATACATCAAGTTACTTCACCTGTCTAAATAAATAAAATCAGAGAGGCAGTTCTCGTTATGTTTGCTGCCTCTTTTTTTAGCTAGCAAAAATGATTTAGTAGTATTTAGTACAGCAAATAATTAGCCAAGATACATGTGATTACAGGCCTGTATGTGAAATACAGCAAAGGAAATTAGTTAAGATGGATGGAAATTGCGTTACTATATAAACTACTATACAGCTGATTTAAATGGAAAATCATTCATAAATTATTTGCCCCATAATATTTACCACTGTTCTACATTCATGATTTTGACAGGACTGATGTGAATGTACTGAATTTTAAACTGTACCCAGTGTTGATAGTTTACCCTTTCTAAGTCTATTCAATTGGTAAATCATTTAAACTTATTTTATGGGGGAAAAAAAAGTATTAATTGCATTCACTTTCAAGGAACCCAAGAACACAGTACAACAATGAATAAAATACCTAACAATTAAGAATTAAAGTCTAATGCAGTTGATCAGATGGAGTAAGCAAGTTGGAACAGATGGGTTTTGAGTTTAGATTTAAACAGTGAAATGCAGTCAGTGTTGTGGAGATGAAGAGGGAGTGAATATTTATGTTAACCTTATATTACATAGTAATAATTTCTGATTTCTTTCTTTATTTTATCTATAGGGTTTGTTCAGAATTTCATATTATTTGACCTCAGTTTTTCATTTTGGCCCCCTTTTTATAATTGAGTGTGACTCCCCTGATAAAGCTTTATGAATAAGGCAAGCAGATTTAAAATGTTTAAAGGTAGTGAAATTTAAAAGATTGTACTTGTTGAGACAGCGATGATAAGAAAAAAAGGTTTCTTGTCCAGGACCTTCAGTGCTTGTTTAAAACAGGATTCAATAGGTTTAAGTGTTGACTCACAAGCAAAAGCTGGTGATACAACAATCAACGTGTTCCAGGATTGTTCTGTAAACAGCATAAGCAATTATTAGCATTTTTTTTAAAAAAAAATTAATTGAATGCGACGTGCACGAACATGCAATGACACCCAGAAGGTCCGGTGTAAATCACTGCAATGGCAGAAAAGAGGGAGGAAGGGAGGACACACCGGCTCGAGCCCCGCCTCCTTCTCACACACACACACACACACACACACACACACACACAGGAGCAGCAGCAGCAGTGGCAACAAAGGGAGGCTGGAAGGTTCAGATGAATCCACTGATCCACTGAGACGAGTTACATCTGCAGACACACGTTTGACCACATCTGTCCTCACCTCACAAGGTAAGAGAAGTGGTGACTCGCGCGCATGCACACAAAAATACAGATCCCTATGTTGCTCTCCATTATCCTGCATGGTCATATGCTTTTCTATTGTTGACCAGTGGGTCAGGTTCCTGCTGTCGATGGCCGGCTGATCTTCTGCTAGAGCGTCAGAGCTGCGAATGTTGAACAGAGACAGAGCAGCAGGACATGGGCGTGACACCACACTTCCAGACGTGTGTGAGTGCGAGAGTCAGCAGCGTTAAAGCTGCGATCAGCGAGTCTCAACATTTATACCGACACCCTAATTTCTCTGTAAAACAGTGGTTCTTCACCTTTTTCGTGAGGGATTCGTCTATAAAAGGATCCATAAAAAACTGAGAAAGAACCTAATGCATTTTAAATCTTTACTTTGGTCAGAGAGAATATGTTTTCTTCCGTGTTAGTTTGTCCTTCTGTTTGCAACTTTCTGTCTCCAGTTTTAGACGTATCAATCTGAATTTTCTTGTGCTGGGTAGCTCATCACCCAGGTATGTAACCATTAAATAACACATAATATGCAATTTTCAAGAAATCCCTATCTCTTAGTATAATGGGCAAAATCTGTAGATTACGGACATGGTTCAGTCCCGTTGTACCAGTAGAAATGTATATAACATCTTAACAGATAAGGATAATTTTTGTCATTTTTATGTCAGATGGTAACAGCTATAAGCAGGTAAAGATCTATACAGATCCCAAAGTTATTCTGGGTCCAGTTGATCAAAATGTAAAAGATATAAAAATAACATAAACACAAACGTGGAACAAATAACGGTTAACTAAACCCAGTATCTTCAGGACATCTGAGTAAAATTTACCAGTTCTTTTACACACTGTTAGCTGTGGCTACTGCAAAATATGGGGTCACTTACTGTATGTTTGTAGCTCTTTACTCCCTATTTTATTATTATATTCTGTTCATTTCACCTCCATGTACACATCTCAAGAGTTTAAGGAGCCTGGCCTTTAAAAATCAGGTAAAGATCAGGAAAACAAGCGATAATAACATTGAAAATTGCTTTTTTTACAAAATAGAAAAGCAACTACAAAGTTCATAGCTGACAGAGACACTGAAAAAACAAGAAATGCATTACTTTTTTTTCCAATGATTTTAATGCTCTCATTAAAAATTTCCTTTCAATCCTATCTCAAGGTGGCGTTTTAACTGGTTGACTTATTACATGACAGGCAAAAACAGCTGTAGCTAGTGACTAGTTGTTAGCGGCTAGTTGTTAGCATGTGGACCATTTTTTGCCTTTCCTCCATCAGTGATTTCAAATACGTAATTCTTTTAAGCTGACAGAGAATAAATTCTGTCTCCTTAGTCCAAATATTCAACAGTCTGGATTTTACTGTTGTCAGTGTAGACACTTATTCTGTCACATCTGGGTCAAATATTCCAGGAGCTGGGAACTGTAGAAAACGTACAGAGCCTCTATAGGCCCAGTTTGGATCCGGCTCAATGCACATAGTAGTCAAACCCTAGTCACATTTTCTGGGTGCGTTAGTCCGACTTTGAGGAATGCAACTTTCGGTAGGACTAAGAAGCTTAAATTAATTTTTTAAGGCTATTTCAGTATTCTACAGCATTTATTTTTTTTTTTTAGAACAAAACAGTTATGTACAGTTATGAACAAAACATATTTATTATTTAAGTATGGTAAAAATCTGCCCAAACCGATCAAAACTGGCCTCTAACTTATTTTTCCAATGGAAAAACTTCATCAGATCACTTTGGGACCCACTGTTCTAATGTGTGGTAAACCCTCTGTCTGTGTGTGTGTTATTTAGGGTGTAGTAGAACTGCACAGTCATGGAGCTGGAGCACTTTGACGAGCGGGACAAAGCTCTGAGAAACACTCGAAGAGGCTCGAGAGGGAACGGGCTCCCCAGTCCCACTCACAGTGCTCACTGCAGCTTGTACAGAACCAGGACCCTGCAGGCGCTGAGCTCCGAGAAGAAGGCCAAGAAGATCCGATTCTACCGCAACGGGGACCGCTACTTCAAAGGTATTGTTTACGCCATTTCTCAGGAGAGATTCAGGTCTCTGGAAGCACTTCTGGCCGACCTCACACGATGTCTGTCCGATAATGTCAACTTGCCACAAGGGGTGCGGACCATTTATACCATTGATGGGACGACAAAGATCACCAGTATGGACCAGTTTGTGGAAGGTGAGCAGTTCTCCTCAGTATTAGATACCACTTTTTCATGCACCAATATCACAACCTTAAGTATTTAGCATAGACTGTATATAGAAATAATGTTCTCATTAAATTTTGGTAAGAATTTACCCACTGAGGATGAGACAAAAAAAATATGCAATTTTCAAAGAAATTCCTGTTGCTTATAACGGGCAAACCTTTATTTGTTAAAACTCATTTGAACCAAATTCTAATTTCGAAATGGGTACACAGAATAACACCTTCTACCATCAGACTAAATTTAATCTGGATCTGATCCAGATTATGTATTCGGCATCAATTTGAAATTAACCTGGGAAGTCCAATCAAAATATAACTGATCTGTCTGTCCAGTTTGCATTGTTTTTGTCTGCACTGCAGTTACAGGAATAACTGAAAAACAATGTATAACCCTTTATTGAAAACTGGTATTAATGTTTTTATGATATACATTTCTTCTATACGGGTAAAGAAATGTATAAACTTACATTAATAATTAATGATCAGCCATATAATTAAATAATAATCAGCCCATGCTGGTTTTTTCAGCTTCATCCAGATTAATTGTCTTATTGATTTATTGGTCTACCTTTTGTTTTGGATGCCAGGATACTTGGTTATATCTAGATTTATTTTACATTTGTCATCAGTTAAGTCCCAGCTAATGCAGATGAAAACAAAATGGATGACTTTTGCAGTTTTGCACTGCAGTATAATGTCCATTGTCACACTGTCCTGTTACTATTTCTTACTGATTTCTTCTGATTCTTATCTTTTGTTTCTGAGAAAATAGAAAAATTCATCTTGCTTTTTTTTTTTGTTCCATCTGCAGGCGAGAGCTACGTTTGTGCCTCCATAGAGCCGTTCAAGAAGCTGGAATACACAAAGAATGTCAATCCCAACTGGTCCGTTGGTGCTAAAACTGCTGCAGCGCTCCGGGACCCGTCTTCTCTCGGTAGTGCCAAGGCTGGAAGCCCAGAAACGAAGGAGAACAAGGAGTTCATTAAGCCCAAACTGGTGACCATCGTCCGCAGCGGAGTGAAGCCTCGCAAGGCCGTACGAGTCCTGCTCAACAGGAAGACCGCACACTCCTTCGAGCAAGTCATGACCGACATCACCGACGCCATTAAGCTGGACTCTGGTGTCGTCAAGAGGCTGTTTACTGTTGACGGCAAAATGGTAAGTGTCAAGTTAACTTTTCTTTTAACTTTTTTCGATTCTTCAGTCTGCTAATTCATTTTTGGACCTGACAAACATGCTTCCAAGAGGGGGAACAAGGTTATAAGACAATATTCAAAGACCGTGGAGATTCACACATCATACATGTTAAAAAAATAGTGGCTGAGAATATGAAAATAAGAGCAAAGATTATGGATTAAAGAATGAAAACTATTCCTCTTCTGCTCAGGATGTTTTAGTCTTGTTGAATAAATGTGGCTCAGTGACGCACAGGAGTCACAGCTGCTAGCTGAGATGTTGTTGTCCTGAAAATGTGTCATACCTCGATGTAGAAAGAGCAGACCCCTGCTGTGAGGCTGCAGTACCACTGAGGGAGAAAGAGGGAGACAGAGAGCAGGACTGCTGCGACAGTATGTTGTTAAAATGTCAGTTCTCTACATGTTTGATAAACAAGTGGCTCGATACCAGAGTGTTTGTGTTAATATTCTGTAAATACACTGACATTTATGGACTTTGGTCCCCACTATAATTTGTGTTTGGCTCCTCCCATGGACACACCCCCACTGTCTCAGAGAAAGTCTTAGCAACACTCTAATCATTCCAGTCTGAGTGGACAGTAGCACATTAGTTCCTTTTCCACCATAGGAACTTTTGTCATTTACCCAGGTAATTAAAAAAAACCTCAGCATGTTTCCACCGAAATTACCCCGGCAAATATTACATTGGTACACGCTTTACCCGGATAAAATTAGCACCTACTTGTGACTAGGGACTTTTCAGATTACCAGGAACTTTGGAGGGGCGGGGCTGTGTGGAACACATCTTGCAGCTGTTTCCGTGTTGTGAACGTAGTGACTTTATCATTACATTTAGCGAGTATTCAGACCCTCTAGTGACTGTTTTTCAAAAAAGTGACTAACGACAAATCTTGTGTCTTTTTCTTGTTTTATTTGTGACTTTTGGAGACACTGGCGTCAAAGCATGTATCGTTCCAAAGGTGTTTACACACCGGACGGAACCAATGAGAGAATGATTCTGATGAGACACGGCCTCTCATGAACATCAAGCATGATGTGAAGAAACTAATAAATTATGAGGAGGAGAAGGAAAATAATCACATTTGTCTGCGAGCAGAGCGGGTTTCACAAACACTGCTGCTGTTCTCTGGCTGATGCAGCTCACACTGATGTCAGTAAAAACAATTTTGAAGCTTGATTTTCACTCCCACCATCTCACTGAAGCACCTTTACAACCCCCCTCCACATTTCTGTAACTGTTTTATAGTTTATTCTAGTTTGTGTGTGTTAAATGATTTGACTGTACGTCATCAACAACACTCGAGAACTTTGAGGTGCGGTGGGAATGCAAACTACACAGTAAAAAGTTGTTGGTAATAAAAGTTCCTGGTAATTTTGGTGGAAATGGGACTATTTTATTAGAAGAAAAAAATCAAAAGAATTTTTATCACATTTCTTAGATTTATTTTAAATATTTATTAGTTTTAATTGTTAAGCTTTAAGGCGTGTGTGAGGCACCATTGGTCTATTCAGTGTGCTAAATTGGACACACTTCATTTGCATTGATATTTACAAGGAGAACGGGCCATTGTGAGTTACTTAAACTGAAAGAAAACTACATAAAAATGCAATTATAGAGAGGCTGCTCACTATCCCACAGTATCACCTGTATCTGTATCTGTGTCCAGTTCACCACTAGAATCTAATCATTTCTTCCTATATCCCCAGAAAATCTAATCAAAGTCTGTCCATTACTTTTTTTTATTTCTGTTTCTGGAAACAAGACAAATAAAGCCGAAACATAACCTTCCTGGCTGAAGGTAAAAATGTATCACATTGTGAAATAGAACACTCCTGTTAAATCATAGAGCTACATCATCAGCTGCGTTTACATTACGCTGTATAACGGTTAATCAAGGAATATGATCTACTCGTTTTTGCCAAGTCATGTTGACATTTGCATGTGGTAGGTTTTTTTTCGTAATTCTTTATTTTGAAATTCTAGCATTTCAAAGTAACTTAAATACAATGAAATCATTTGATTTGGATTTTTTTAAATTGACTTATAACTGGTAAAATCTAAATGTATAAATGATGATATCGCATTTACTGGTGTTTACGTGGTGGTGGCTCCATTTTTTTACATGTCTGATAATGATATCGCTATCAAAGCCTTGAACATTTAGCAGTATTGATATCCTGAATAACGGTCTTTTTGACAATATTTTTATTCCACCGTATCAGATTTTATGTTTTTGTTTTTCTGATATCTAATCCAAGTGATCACCAGCATCAGACCGATACCAATACTGAATATCTTTTCAGCTCATCCTTATTTTTCAGGAGAAAGATTTGTATGTTCCAACATTTTTTTTAGCCCTAAAGTTAAACCATGTTTAATTTTAAACTTTTTCCATTTGAAAGAAAGCAGCCATAAAAACATTAAGCGCTCGTCACCTGAGAGTGCGTCGTTATCTTATGCCTCTTTTTCTCCACTAATAATACGTTAATTGCTGACAAGTGGAGAAGACGCACAGATGCATTTGCCGGATTAAAGTCAAAGTAGTTCGGTGAAGCCTTTGGGGAAATGGTTCACAGAGTGTCTGTGTGCAGAAGCTTCACACATTTGGCTGCGGTGACGTCCATTATCTGATCATTTTTAAAATGGTTCTACATTCTGTTCTCTCATTTTCTCTACTTGCAGGAAGTTTAGCTCAACTTTATTTTTATATCACTTCACAGACAACACAGTTGATGCAAAATGCAAAGGAGGGCGTCACAAACGCGTCATTATTATGGTAGTAACAACAGTTACATATGCGGTTAAAGCACGATGAGTTTTCCTTACAAGTTTTGGAGAGATTAGGAGAAATAGAACCTTCTATGGTGGCCCAGATGGCTCAACATGAATGCAAACAGGAACAAAAGCTAGAACAAGAATAGAAAAGTCGCAATGAAAAGTCGCAATACAGACAAAAGCTACAAGAAAATAAAAGTCACAGTGTAACGCAAAAATCACAACACGAACAAAAGCTGCAACAGGAACGCAAAAGTCACAATGAAATAGTTGCAACACCAACAAAAGCTATCAAGAAAGCCAAATTCCCAACGCAACACAAAAGTCGTTACATGAACAAAAGCTAAAACATGAATGCAAAAGTCACAACACCAACGCAAAAGCTACAGCGCCAATGCAAAAGTCAACAACAGTCTGCTCCTTGACTTAATGCTAACGTTACTGCATAGCTAGCCGCACATTAAACTGTAAGAATGAAAAGAATGAAAAGAGAAACACAAAGATCACGTGACAATTTAATCACATTAATTAAATAACATTTCACTTGCTTATTGAACTTCTCCGTCTTTCAATTTCTTTTTTCACAATGGTAATTTTCATCTTTGTGGAGCATTAGCGCCTCCTGCTGTTTCATTATTGTTGTTGCTTAGGAAGCCTTTACCTATCGTTTTAAAAAAACAAAAACACGACAGCTGACTTCCGTGGCTTTTGTGTTTGTGCTTTTGCCTTTTGCTTTTATGTCGTGACCTTCGGATTTGTTTTGAGCCTTCTGGGTCACCGTAGCTTTGCCTTTTGAGAGTAAATATCGACCTTTTCATTTTTCATTTCTGTCTCCGTGTCTCGCTTCCTTACAAAGAAAGTGAGACACGGCCCAGTTGGTTGAAAGACAGCTGGGAATACTTACTAAATGTATTACGAGAAAATGGGTTTCTAGGACTCACATCTCAGATTCCTGTCATTTGTGGCGCGGTTTTAGTTGGATATTCAGTGGGTGAGTTTGTACTAGACTTTTACAGTTAACGACCAGCTGTCACATAAAGTAATAATCAGACAGTATGTCCTGACACAGATACGTCTCAATGTGTCACAGTCTTCTAATATCAGAAAACTTAAAAAATTCTAAATTAGAGCTCATAAATATTACATATATGTAGCCTCATAGTTTGGGTTAGTTGTTCCTTTAAGGACACAGAAAGGACAACATGTAAATGTGAAGGAAGGTTTATTGGCAGAAATTGAAGAAGCTACCCATGAGTATGATAAAGTATGTTTAAAAATACAGTGTGTACAATTTAGCAACATGTATTGATGAAGTTTAATGTTGCAGCTAAATAGGATATAAAAGCCCAGCATGGGAGTGGAGTTACAAATTAGCATTTAGCATAAACTCTTTTGCGTAGTACATCAGTTTCATGCTTGGAGCTATGTTAAACTGCACTGTACCTGCCAAAGAAATAAATAAACAAATAGGTAGAAATGTCTTTATTGTTATTGCACATTCACACTGTACAATTAAAATCGGATGCGGTTGTCTTCACCTCACACAACCCCCGTAGCCCTCAGGTAGCATCAAAACTCAAAGCATATTTAGTTTGTCCTTTGTGGGCTACTGGAAAAACATGGTGATCCAAAATGGCCGTCTCTGTGGAGCTGACCCAGCGCCTGATTGTATGAATAGTTGTTTTTCATTACCCTTTATATGTATAAATATTTATTTAGTATTTTCAATTTCAACAAATAGTTTCAGCTCGATTTCAAACACTGGACCTTTCAAATTAAAGTTATTTTGCTAATAAACCTTTTTATTTGCACTTCGAATGGACAAATTTTAGTGTGACTTTTGTGTTTTCTGGAACAACTCTGCCCATGTAAACTAGAAAATAAAGCAACAAAGAAGAACATTGTGAAAACATCGCGTATCTAGAGTAACCTCATTAGCTGATGGACAACTGGACATGCAGCATCCTTTCAGGCATGTGAAGGCCACCGTAGTTCCCTCATACACTTTGGAAAGGGAGGGTTTTGTCAAAAGAGTAGACAGTTTGTTGTAATCTGCAGTCTCACCATTAGATGTCACCAATTCTTGCACAAAGAACCATGAAGTGGCAAATGCACATTGTTAACATTGTTAAACTTCATTGTTGTTCAACTATCTTCATCGTTCCTCACGCTTACTCTTATTATTATTTTTATTATTTCAGTGTTAGTGGTCTAATGTGATCGGTGTATTTTAACTTTATTAATTTTTTTTATTTGACAGAGAAAATGTGGAAAACATTAAAACAACATTATACCTGCCCTTAAATAAAACTGTGTAATAATCTTGGGTACAATCTAGTGGTTAACATATGTAACTGCAAAGTGCAGAGAAAATGCATCTCTCAAAAAACATTGATTTATTATAAAATAACAATAAATATGTGGGTTATGGATGTGTAAATGGGTGTTTCCCAAAGTGTTTCCCATTTGTTGGAGCCACATTATGTAGTCTTACCCATTTATTTCCATTGGTGAAGGTGTAACATCCTCAGATCTTCATCTTAAGATGATGGGGGAAAAGAAGGACATTAAATCGGTCAGATTTGGCTCCATCTTTATGAAAAAATTAGCTTTATCACTCCTTCTCATGGTTTCTATGGTGACATTGCCCCCCCCCCGACAAGCTGGTTGCTAAGGAACAGCCTCTGCGGCAGAGCTGCGCAGGAGTGATGTAAGGACTGTAGATGCTGAGCTCGCTGTCTGTCAGGTTTATTACACACATGGCAGAAAGATGGAGCACATGGCGGAGCGATAATCCCGGGATACGATCCAATCTGTGAGGGATTTTTTTATTACTTTACACCAGCAAATCTGCCTTCACACGTTATTTTAGGAAGCATGAGGCAGACATTTCAGTAAATCAGAGGTGGATGTAAATTCTGAATACTGTGTGAAAATGAAACAGCCTATTGTTTCATAAGGTTTCTGGCTTTAATTGTCTATTTTTGTCCGTTGTGGCTCAGCTGTTATTTATTTCGATGCTGGAGTTTCATGCTGTGACTCCACATGGTCAAATATCCACCCACTGATATCAAGGAGGGCCCACGGCTGGTGTAGTGGTTAGCACTTGCCTTTGCAAGAGGTCCCGGGGTTCCCGGGTCGCGGGGTTCCCGGGTTCACAACCCGGTTGGAACAAGGGGCCTTCTGCAAGGAGTTTGCATGTTCTCCCCCGTGGTGCGCTGTGATGGATGTGGTTTTGCTCTGTGATTGTATTATACACAACTGTACCATCGCTAACTTCAGATGAAATAGATGTCAACAGGAGAGTGAATGGTTGTCTGTCTCTATGTGGCCCTGTGATGGACTGGTGACCTGTCCAGGGTGTACCCTGCCTCTCACCCTATGTTAGCTGGAGATAGGCACCAGTGCCCCCCACGACCCTTAGTGGATAAAGCGGTAGAAAATAAAACATGATTAAGTAGTAGATTCTCCAACCACAACTACATTAGCCATTATATGAATTTAAAAATGACAATTCTTAACTTAATATTGTAAAACAATACAATTTACATTCCTCCTCTTCAGCCTTTTATTCACATTTACTTTTAACTTTATCTCGCAAGTCAAGTTAAGCTTCATGAACTGGACTGAATGAATAGTTTTTATTACTTTCATTTATTATTTTAGTTATTTTGTCATTTATGAATTAGAACTTACTAACTTACTCATACTTAAATCAGAATATAGATATTTTTGATAGATTTGAAACGTAATGGATCGTTTCCACCTGAAATATGACAACTATGTGAACATATTAAACTGAAGCATGACTTTAAAACATAGGTGCAAATCAATTTTGCAGTCTGTTTTCAATGTGGAGACAAAGACATACAGTATTTCCACAATATGTAAGCCATAAAGTTTACTACTTGGTATCTTGTGCAGTCAACAACTGCAGAGCATCTCAGCATCTGTGGCTGACAACTTACCGGGCTTATTGTAACCATGCACATAGTCATTTTACTACAAATGCAGTGCAAACATGATGAATTGTAATATATTTAACTAGTTTTGTTGCATAAGTAAGCAACATTCCCACCTTTCATTTGCTAAAACAAATTACTTGAGTGCAAGTTATGTCAAAACAGTGTTGGTTTTAAATGGTTATATGGAAATGGTTATAGTTTTGTGGTGGGTTTATGGTGTAGACTGTGTTTCTCAAACTTTTTATACCAAGTTCCACCTGAGAAAATATTGAGGTAAAACCAAAGTAACCTCCTTTTTATTGGCAACGTTAAAATACAGTGGTGTTAATAGGACTTTAGACAGGAGGCAGATTTATTCCCAGTAAGATAATATGCTCCCTCATCATCATCATCCTCTTCCTCACATATAGTTCACATATTGATATAGTGAAATTAGATTAAATTTGATTTCTATTTGTTTCATTTTTAAATTCCTCAGCACCACTCCACTGGTTTATACAGTATTTCACATTTTCCTCCCAGTTCCACCAGAGGAAGCTTGCGTACCGCTGGTGTTACACAAACCACAGTTTGAGAGACACAGATGTACACTATGCCACTGGATGAGGTTTGTTTGTGAAAACACGGCATGGCCGTGGTGGGATCCTGCTGTTTATTATGGGATTGAACAGAGAGCATTTGCATGACTGAGTGGGTCAGAGTACGGACTTGAGCCTTGGCATTTCACTCCCGCGCTGTGATGGATGTGGTTTTGCTCTGTCATTGTATTATACACAACAGTACCATCGCTAACTTCAGATGAAATAGATGTCAACGGCCACCGGAGGCACTCGACGCATCAGTAAACGTGATGTGAACGGCCCATTTGTGCTTTAATTTAGAAACTGAGTGGAAGTGGTTGAGATTGATGTTGCTCTGAGAGCCAGGCAGCAGAAATCGAACTTGTGACGACTAAGTTTCTTCTACATGTCGACCTCGACCGTCGTTTCTTGGTTTGGCTCGAATGTGTTCAGTCTTAAAGCTGCAGGAAGTCATTTTCTTTAAACATAAACAAATGTCTGTCACATTAAACTGGTGTCAAATGAGTACTGTCTCTGTGTTTCTCAGTAAAGCAGTGTTTAGATCTCGTGTCGCCCGGTGACACTCCCACACTGCACACAGGAAGTGATTTAGAATTTGACAAAAAGTACAAAGAAGCGCCTGGTGAAGGAAATTTTACTGCTCAAAACGGAAAAAAAAAAACGGTTGTTCGGCAGTTTTACAGGTTAAAATGTTATTGTCTCCACCCACATCTGCTCTGCTGCTGTATACACACAAACACTCCCTCTGACAGGTTCGATCGTTAAACTTGCTGTCTGTTTACAGATTTAGGACACCAAAAAACAAAAAATGTTCCATCGTTTCTATTCAAGAAGACTAAACAGAGGCAGAATGTTAACAAAAACAATAATAAAAGTCACAAAAAGATGACATATTGAAGCTTTAAATCTCTCCTTAATTGTTTTTAGCCTACAGGTGTTCAGGGAGTATAAATAAATAGTCAAATATATTTTACTTTAATTTTAAATGCCTATTTTTAGAATGTTGGAAATGTTTTGGCTACTAATCAACAGAAGTATATAACATTATATAAGAGTTTAATGCAGAAAACGTACATACTATATCTTTAAATGCAATTTTAATCATTGCTCTTGCATTTTAAATTATTTTCAAATGTACTATATTCCTGTGACTATAGAAAAGAAGGGGAAAAAGGATGATGTCTGCCTTTTGTCTCTCAGCTCCTGCTGTGACTTGGCTGTTAAACACAGAACACTGACTCACTGTGTCCCACTGCTTTTAGTGTCCATGTCCTCACACTGAGCGCTAAACAAAATGAGCTAAAGTTCCCACCTTTTTTATTTGCTAAAACAAATACGTAACAGGAAGAACAAATTGGGTTTTGGTTGCAGAATCACGTAGTGACAGACCAGTTTTTCTAATAAATTGTGCTTTTGGGAACCAAAAATGCTGTTTCCATGTGTATAAAAATGCTGTATGATATAAAACTTTTGTGGAGTGGATTCTCCTAAACTACTGCTTGTGTGCTTGTGTGCATGTGTGCGAGAGAGAGAATGTCACTGGAATGTATCCAATCCAACTTTATTTATAAAGCACTTTAAAACAACACAGTTGACCACAGTGCTGTCCATAGACATGAGGAGAAATACAAAACTAAAGCAAGAAAGACAGTAAAACAATAAAACAGTAAAAGTAAACATCTCAAAGTGAGTTAAAAGCCAAAGAGAAGAAATGTGCTTTGAAAACTGAAAGTGAGTCAGCCTGTCTGATGTGCAATGGCAAAACATTCCACGGTTTGATTTAAAACATTAGTAAAACCGTAAGGCGGCTGGAAAGACATTTTCCTGCAGAGTGACAAAGTCAGAAGAAATATTTCTCACCACTTCACATTGGTACATTATTACCGTAGGTCGATTCGTTGCAAAATCCAACATGATCACACGTCATACTTATATCCTGCATCCCTAATCACAAGGGCAGTTCATGCAAAAAAAATGGAACTGGAACCAGTTGAGAGTGACATTTAAACTTGTGTCATGTTTCCAGTGTTTCTTCCCTTTTGTGCTGAATCACTGTCGGCTCTGTTCAGTTTGTTTCTTTTATAGAAGTGAACGATGATGTTTACCACAGCTGACATGGATCAGCTTCTGCAGCTGCTGTGAATATCAGGAGAAAAGCTGGTGGCTGCACCAGTCAGATTAAAAAAACAAACCCAGACGATCAATATTTGCACCGGATACTCAGGGACCATGTGTGGGATGAATGGGTGGATGACTGGGTGGATTGAGCGGGTGTTTTTATTTATTTTGGGGGGGTTGGGGGATGGTAGGTCTGATGGAGCTGCTGTGTCACTGAACCAGCAGGAAGAAAAAATCAATATTAACCATCACACGTTTCCCTCCTTCTGCTGCTGATCCACCATCAAATATTTGAAGTAAATGAAAACACCGACTCAATTTTTAACTTAAAATCTTAACGTGACTCTGATGACGGCGATGACGTTTGTATTTTTTTTGTGCAATAAGGACAAGAATCTGTCAACAAAACCCGTGTCCCTCTCACCGTCGGAGGCTCAGCTGTGATTCTGTCTCGTCGCCCTGGCAACGGCTCTCCTTCCACGGGGAACACTGGAGGAGGTGTGGGGGGGGGAGGGCAGGGGCTTCCCCCCCATCCCCACTCCTCTGACAAGCCCAGCCCCCCATTGAAGCTTCATAGATCTGTGAATATAGAAAAGCTGCAGGGATCAGAAAATCATTCGTGAATTTCAAGGAAAATCTATGACTTTAGTTTTATATGGAACAGAGCTTTGTCATTGTTATGAAAAAATATGAGAAATAGTTTAGCAGCTGTGGTGTAAGAAGAATATATTATTATTTGTTTCTCGTGTAACCACCACGTTTTTCCCCGTCTCCTGTTTTAAAGCTGTAGTGCGTAACTTTTTTTAAACATTAACAAAGGTGCGTTAAATTCAAACTCATTTTTTAAACGAGTTTCCACGTGACTCTGTGCGACGCTCAGTATAGCCGCGTTTTAAAGCTGTGTTTAACCTAAAGCAGCTCGCTTTAGGTTAGGTGAGTAACCCCGGTTCTCTGAAACAGATGTGAGGCCAAAAGAACGCTGACAGATAACTTTAGGTTAAGTGAGTAACCCCAGTTCTCTGAAACAGAAGCGAGGTGGGAACATGTGTTTAAATAGAACTTTGGGTTAAGGGATTAACCCCGGTTCTCTGAAACAGAAGCGAGGTGGGAACATGTGTTTAAATAGAACTTTGGGTTAAGGGATTAACCCCGGTTCTCTGAAACAGAAGTGAGGTGGAACACGTGTTTAAATAGAACTTTGGGTTAAGGGATTAACCCCGGTTCTCTGAAACAGAAGCGAGGTGGAACACGTGTTTAAATAGAACTTTGGGTTAAGGGATTAACCCCGGTTCTCTGAAACAGGATGCCAGCTCTGAGCTCCGTTTTCTGCAGCTGAAGCATCAATAATCCATTTGAGTGAAAGATGAATCGGCATCTTTGGTTTATTTATGAAGGTTCATCCAGTTTCTGTCGGTAGAAAAGTCTTTGCATTTGTGGGACGTTTACGCTTTACAGATTATATCGGATTATATGATTTTCTCTTTCCTCGTCCCTTACGATGACGTGTTCAGTGTTTTTTTTTTTAATATAGTTGTCCCTTAAAGTAGAAGACAACCACCTTAAATCTCATAATTGGGAATAAAAATGAGTAAAATGAGCAGCAGACTGTTATCATCGACTGAAGTGAACATAATCCAGGTTTTAATAAGGAGATTATCTTGTTTTATTTACTCTTAACCCAGAGAAATTTTTACATTTGCAGCCCAGCTAACAATTCAAAGAAATGTTCATTAGATTATTCATAATCTGTACACACAGTAGAATTATGAATATGCAATTTCACTGCAACTCAATATTTTTAATCCAGTAATATTCCTTTCATGGTTTTATTGTTGATTTTAAGATGCTTCTTTTTTTTTTTTTTACAGATTTTTTTTCTTTTACATTGTAGCAGTATATCATGACAATAATCTACAGGATTATCTGGATTTGTGTTGTCAGGTGACCTGCCTTCAGGACTTTTTTGGGGACGATGATATATTCTTTGCATGTGGCCCAGACAAGTTCCGCTACCAGGACGACTTTAATCTGGATGAAAATGGTAAGTAAAGCTATAAGGATGTAATTTATGTTTACAAGATCTTTTTTAAATTGGAAATATTAGAGGGATTACTCCCACTATGTGCCATTTTGTCTTCTCTTTCCTCTTGCCATAAAAACCTCACACTCAATAATTATCCTAATAAATGAATAAAAGGTAAATAAAAAGACATTTTTTTGGTCCTGGTTGAAAGTTGAAGATAAAGTTAATTGTGTATATAACATTTTATATTCACAAATATTTGTTTTGCACATCTTTAGATTAGTTTTGACTCTGTTAAACCCCCCACACTGGGGAAATTCACTTTACGTTTGTTCACACACTCAAAACCGACGACACACTTCATCTTCCTGTAGTTGTGTTGATTATTTTTGCTTTGAGGAATAAAAACTATAGCGTGAAATAATCATCATCCATAGGTTTCCCTCCAGATTTTGTTGGAAAAACGTGTCGATTTTCATCAGTTTTACGTGTGGACATGAACTTTTTATCACTTAAGTTTTGTTCTGTTTTATTTCTTTTTCAGTCCCTCAGAGAATCAGGCACAAGACTTTTATATAACAGAATTGTATCAAATTCTTCACAACCACAAACTGATTCTGTTAATAAGAATTTAGATTTAAAAGATTTAAGGCAATTTTACTGAGTGCAAAGAGACTGAAAGTAAAACCCCATAAAATAAATAATAAAAACATGACAAAAATTAAAATATGGATGGAGAAAACTCTTTACTTTTCAGCCTGTTTTTGTGAATATTTAACAATTAATGTTGGTTAAGTCTTCAGTCCTAATTTAGTATTTTACCTACTGTCACCTTTAAGTCTATTTTATTAATTTAACGTGACTATTTATCAAACTTAAACCATTTGCGTGTTAGCAGTTGAGGTTTTTCAACCATTTTCTTTATACAGTGACATAAAAGCCTAAATGTGAGTGAATTTAAAAAGTCATTTATCAAGTTATATGCTGACGACTTGACAAGTGACTTTAGTTCTGTCACCAGTGTATTTCATTCCGTTCTTATATTTTGGTCCGTTTTTATCTGATCATTATAACTTTTATCAGGCCGATATGTTGCCTTTTTTTATGAGTATTGATTTGTTTTGGCCATTTACAGACGGGAACACCGACTGACCTCGTTTTATTCAGTGTGTGATAAATGTGTGTCAGTCCAGGACTGATGTCATCGCTCACATTTTGTTTGCTCTGGTTTTACATTGATGTAGCTGAGGGAACAGCGCCCCCATCAGTGCTGTCGTATTTAGACAACCTGTGTGTGTATTCACAGTATTTGGAGTTAAGAAAGAAAGAAAAACTGAAAGGGAAAAGGTTTGTTTTTATCACCATTTTTATGTAAATATCTATGTAAAGGTCTTTTTAACCAACCAACCAAAAAAGGATTTTAACCAAGAACATATTATAATTGTTACAGTCGGTTGATTTCTTTTTTAAATTTTTGAATTTATGAACAATACCCATAATCTCTTTTTCATCTGTCTCCTTAATGAATATGGGAATATGTGTGAAATAACAAACTTACTGCTATCAATGGATTTTACAGTAGAATTTGAATTTTTTTTTACAAAATATTCATTAAATCTGTCAGAAATTGAGTTTTTTTTCCCACTAATAATTTCCTCAAAGCACAGATAAAAAAAAATCATTTCAATTACTTTTATTTTTATTATTTTCATATAACTCACTATATTTTGTTTAACTACATCTCAAGATACTTGTCAGTTTAATTTTTATATATTTTGTATTTATTTTCAAATTCTTTAGTTCTTAAATTTATAAATTGTCAACATAAAACATATTTTTCGTCTTGCACACGCTTTGAAGGCCCTTAGTTATCCAAGGTTTATGTTTGGATATTCTCTAAATTATTCTGAAACAAGGTCATTCAGAAAACACAAATATTTTAAATTCTGATCCACTGGATCCAGAAGAACTGTTCTGGATCTGTATAGAAATTTACCTGCTGTTCTTTAACCAGAGTTTAGAGAATACTGGTTCAGTATCCTTTGCTCCATTTTGTGATGGGTGTTTCCTTGAGGTAATACGGTAGTATAGAATACTTAAGGTGTGAATAAATGTGCTCTTCTCCTCGTTTTATCACAGAGTGCAGGGTGGCGAAGTCTGCGTCGTATGGTCGACTTCCCTCCGCACACGGTCGCTCTTCTCCAAGAAGCTCTGGATTTTCCCGCAGGAGCAAATCTCCTTCATCCACTGGTTCAGGTAAATGTTTGTGAATTATATTCTGAACAGCTGTCACTTTCTACAATTAAGTCTTTTAAGACAAATTGGTTTAATGTTAGGATCAAATTAGGACTAGCTTCAAAATACAGATTTTCTGAATCACGTCAACCTTCATTTGAAACACTCACCAATTGATTGTTTATTAAATGCCATTTCCTGTGTGATCTGCACTGCTCTCGCATTACTGCTGCAGTACAAGCCTTTCTTCACAACACTGGGTTTTATTTCTGTTGCTCTAACAGCCAACGGCACTGCAGGCAGCCAACTGTCCACGCCTCGGTCTGGAAAGTCCCCGAGTCCTTCTCCAACCAGTCCAGCAAGTCTCCGAAGACGACAGGTGACGAGAAATGATGTCCCCATAGTGAATAAATTCAATTTTCCTGAAATTGCTGTCATTATAGGGTAACTGTCCTTTTAAAAAAAACTAACTACCATGTTCTAACTGAGATGCTTATTCCAAGAATACTGTAAAAATCACCAAAACCAAATCCAGAAGAACTGTTCTGGATCTGTATAGAAATTTACCTGCTGTTCTTTAACCAGAGTTTAGAGAATCCTGGTTCAGTATCCTTTGCTTCATTTTGTGATGGGTGTTTACTTGAGGTAATACGGTAGTATACCTCAAGTCATGCTGTGCTACAGATTAGCATGTCGGTAACCAGAACACCAACACAATTACCTATATGAATTTTATTATATTAAATATTTTTTTTGAATGAAAATGACATTTTTATTTGCAAAAACCAATAGCTTATTGCATTTTTAAGTTTTAACATCAACACCATGGTATTCACCATGTTTAGCGACTGTAAAGTGAAGTTATGGAGAGAAATCTAACCACCGTTGCCACCGCCGTTAATTAATCATAATGGTGGTTATTATCCACTCTCTTCAAACCACACGTCTTTGTGCTCGCCAGAGGATTCGACGAATGCCAGACCACATTTTTACTCGCAGCTGTCAGAGTGGAAGATAAAGACTGTCCTTACGCAGGCTGTAATTACATTTTCCTCCAAGCTTTGTGAAAGACAAGTCCTTTGTTGTCCTCTTCTTCCTCCAGGGATCTCAACACAGCGGCTCTTCGCTCTCTTTAGCTTCTACCAAGGTTTGCAGCTCCATGGATGAAGGAGACGGAGTCGGCAGTGAAGGCAAGACCAACTGTTTATGCACCACAGATACAAATACAAACACGTTATTTTTAAATTGATCACCGGATTATTACTTACTAGGGCTGCGTGGTCTGTCTTATGTTTTAATATTACATCCACATAACAAGATATTGTTTTTGGTTCTCGATTCTCAACTAAAAGATAAAGTAACTTGTACATTAAAAACACAGTAATTTCTGTATTAAAACTGAATATAATCTGCGTCATAGACTTAAAATACAGTTGTTACCTTTCATTTCAGTATTTCTTAGGCTTTTTGTTGAATGGTTAACCAAAAGGATATTTATTTTTTTATTTACAATAAATTAATGTTGCTCAGTCACTTAAAGTTCATCCAGAATTTTACTTGACACACTTATAATTTTTTGCTCTGCAGTGTAGACACAAAATTCAGTTTGGAGAGACAGATTTTCAGTGTAACTTAATGAATTTTATATTGGTTTATTATTTAACTGGTAAAACGTGTTTCTAAAATTTCAGGTGATTGTATTAAGAAAAAAAAAAAATAAAGATATTGGAGTAAGAGTTGGGTTCATTCATATCTAAATAATTAGATTTTATTATTTCTATTATAAGCTTAAATAAATCCTAAAAAAAAAAAATGTTTTTCTTCCACTTTTACAAATATGCTTGTGAGTAAAGTGAGTAAATTGATCTACTTTCATCCACTGAACACTTAATTGATACAATTGTCTACAATGTAATAAAAAACAGATAAAATGTTGTAATCGGGTGGAGAGAAAAAGTGAAAAAAAGAAATTGGCAGATTTTTCTCCAGAAAAATCCATAATGGTCGACTTGTGATCTTGAATGTTTTGTTTCGCTCTGCAGCTGAGTTCACGGACGACTCCTCATCAGTTCCCGCCTCCATAACAGAGAGATACAAAGTGGGGAGGACTTTAGGGGACGGAAACTTTGCTGTGGTGCGGGAGTGTGTGGAGAAATCCACGGGAAGAGAGTTTGCGCTGAAGATCATCAGCAAAGACAAATGCAGAGGAAAGGTGGGACTGATTTTCTCCCTGTGTTTGGATCTCGTGTCGCCCGGTGACACACCACACACAGGAAGTGGTTTGTTCTAAGTCAACACAGACGGAGGAAACGGTGATGATGACTTAGTAAAGTGACTGAAAACACAAAGAAGCATCTGCACCCTGCCCTGCTGCTGTATACACACAAACACTCCTTCAGTCAGGTCCGATAGTTTTGCCTGTTTTCAGCTGATGTTTCTGTTCACAAAGACCAAACACACGCAGAAGAACAACATCACCAAAAAGCACCACAAACAGCAGCTTTAAACAGTGTCATATTTGCTCTGAAATGACTGAAAATGAGGCTCCTTCCCTTGAATTTCTCTGGATTTTCATTGGTTCATTTTCTTTAACTTCACAGGAACACATGATCCAGAGTGAGGTGTCGATCCTGCGACGTGTGAAACATCCTAACATCGTCCTTTTAGTAGAAGAAATGGACACGCACAGTAACCTTTACCTTGTCATGGAGCTGGTGAAGGTACAAAACACATTTCTATTGTTGCGTGTGATTGTGACTCACTTTTATTAGGCGGTTTTTACTTTTATAGCATTTTAAGAATGTACAACACATTAGGCAGCCGTTTCTTTTTGAAAAGTGTGCTATATAAATGAACTTTAACCCTAGTTTTATTGACTCACAAGAGCTTTTGTTTTACGTTGTCTTGGCTCTCTCTCTCTCTGCAGGGGGGTGACCTCTTTGACGCCATCACTTCCTCCAACAAATACACTGAACGAGACGCCAGCTGTATGCTCTTTAATCTGGCCAGTGCCATCAAGTACCTGCACAGTCTCAATATTGTTCACCGAGACATAAAACCTGAAAACCTGCTGGTGAGTAGAAACAGATCCATGGTTTCATGTGTATAAAGTTGCACGTAGATAAACCAAAAATTTAAATTATTGTATACATCTCCAAAAGGTATTAATTCTGATCATTATTTCACTTTTATGAACTTAAAGAAAGTAAATATTACTGTATATACTGCAAAATCTATTCCATTTTTATAATCTTAAGAGTCAATATTGCTCTATATTGTACATTCACAGGATTGTTTTTGGCTTATTGCCGTTACTGGCTTTGCCTTAACTTTTCTATCAGATTTATTTACCTTTTTAACGTCGCATGAAGCTGATTGTTACCATGGTGTGAACGTATTTGAACTCCTTTCATAGGTGTATGAGCATCACGACGGCAGTAAATCCCTTAAACTGGGAGACTTTGGTTTGGCCACCGTGGTGAACGGGCCTCTGTACACCGTGTGTGGCACTCCCACCTACGTAGCACCAGAAATCATCGCTGAGACGGGGTGAGTGGGTCGTTCTAAAACTCTGCGATTCAGGCGATTGTTGAGAAGGGACCGAAACAATCATGTGACGTCGTCCGTCTGTTACAGTTACGGTCTAAAGGTGGACATCTGGGCGGCCGGTGTCATCACCTACATCCTCCTGTGTGGATTTCCTCCTTTCCGTGGGTACGTACTGTGCGTGTGCCGCATTATGTGTTTAAATTGTTTAGGTCATTGTTTGAATTTGATGAAAACGTGTTGTATTTGTTTTTCTATAGCAGCGGTAAAGATCAGGAAGTTCTCTTTGAACAGATTTTAAAGGGTCAGCTGGATTTTCCTGCAGCAAACTGGGACAATGTGTCCGACTCTGCCAAGGTTTGTACTGTTTTAATTATTATTATTACTGCATTTTTACTAGTAAAACTTTGCCAAAATTGTGTTGGTTTTTTTTTTAAATTTGTCTAGCACAAAAATGACCAAAGTAGTGATTTTGACCATTCTTGCATTATTTACATATAATTTTATTAATCAATATGAAATCGAAAACCAAATTGATCTGTAATATCAGGATATGTTATAATAAAAAAAACCATCTTGACATGAAATTTAAATTGTAATGAATGTATTAATGAATGTGCTTTTGCAATTACAGATAATTAAGGCACACTGGAGCGTTAACTCTTAATTCTTCCTTAAAAATTCTGTACAATTACTTCAAAAAACATCAACCTACAGTATAAAGCAGTCAAACTTAATATATTATTAGTTATAGCGTTAATTTATTTTATATTTTTTACATCTGATCATAGCATACCCTACTGTAAGCAGAGGAAGATAATGGTATGTTCCACTTGAGATTGGTAATTTCGAACACAGGAACTCATTCTAAGATGGCTGCCACAGTGCAGACATTGTGTCTTTTACTGTTAATAGCACTTCTGTTGTATTTGTTTCAAGGGAAATCAGTTGTACTGTTTAATTTTTAATCGTAGACATGTTGTTAGAACGTTGTTATCGACTGATATTGCTAACAGCGGCTAACCTGAGGTTTGCGTCCATGGTTTTTTACCCCGACTCTGGGGAAATTCTGAAGACGTGAATTCTGGGGAGTGATGTCACTCCCAGTTCTGACTTTCAACGTAAATGGAATTCTGCTGTATTTTATAATTTATTTTATTTATACCACTAATGACAACCATGGCTATTCCAAAATACGTTTGTGTTTCCAATTTCTCAACTTTAATGGGATGAACTCAGAGCTGATGTTAATCCCAGTTCTGATGTTCATAAACGCAGCTAAACTACACGACCACTTATATTGTTGGTTGTTATTTAAGTATTTATTTTGCTAATTCTGGCTTTTTTTTTAACTTTGTTTTACTGTTTCTGCAGTTTTTCCTGTAAAAAAAAAATAGATTTTGTTCAGCTGTATGAGCTGGAAAATGAGTAGGAGGACATTTAAAATCAAAATAATCTCCTCTGTGCCTGTGACTCATCTAACTCGTCTAACTACGTGTCTGTTCAGGCTCTGATCACTGCGATGCTGCAGGTGGAGGCAGATCAGAGATACACAGCAGCTCAGGTGCTCGATCATCCCTGGGTCAATGTAAGTCTGTTCTTCAAACTCTCTTCCCAAACGAACACACACTCAGATGCAGCCTACAAGACGCATTCAAGAAACCTTGTAAATGTCACCGCTTGTGCCAACACATGTGCAGTCCACTAACTCGATGCTTGCTGCTGCCACCTTATGGTAATAGATGCTCTGCAAGTTAGAGAGCAGAAATGATTTTAGAAAATGTTTTACAGGTTTTTATCTTTTAAGATAATTGTATATTTGTGCACTTGCTAAGAATCGCTAGTTACTGAATGTTACGTCCCTGGCCTAGGGAAACCAGGTAACGTGTGTGTGTGTGTGTCTTCCAACTCCTCTCTCCAAAGAAAGCCAAAAGTCAAGTCAAAGTATAGCAGTTTTATTAACTTTGGAGAAGAGCAATGCCAAAATAACAAACAAAACTTCTGTAATTAACCTAATCTTACCTCCTGTAAAGAAAACATAATAAATGACAGAAAAACTTACCTAAGCTCCTAACTTAAAAACAGGAGTAAAGAAAGGTGAAACAAAAATGGCGTCTCTCTCCTACTACTGCTACCTTTGTTTCCATGTAACATAAGATTAAACAATCAAGTACAAATACGGATATTCTACCCTTGATTAACAGTCAAACTTTATCATACAAAGTTAACCACACAAGTTTTGCTTACTATGCTTACCTGTACAACTAAAACTTACCTAACTTACAACAAGCAAATTTACTTGCAATGGGTTTGTTTGGAAAGAGTGAGCAAGACGCCCTGAGTGTAGTTTGAGAAGCGTTTATATAGTCCAGGCCCCCATCACTTCATCCATTCACAGTCACAGTGTGCCACCTGGATGCTGACATGCACCTCAGAGAGTGACAGTCACCCAGACACACCCACACCACACTCACAACTACACATAATGCCAAAACATGTGAACTAGGGCCATAACACTGAACCTTTGCTGTTCTTTGTTCCTTGTGTTTTTCAGGACGACGGAGCGTCGGAGTTTGAGCTCCAGCTGCCTGTGGCTGGAAAAATCAAGAAACACTTTGACACCGGGCCGAAGCTCAACAGCAGCTCAGCAGGAGTGTCAGTCATTACAGTAAGAGCTGCATGTGTAATGTGTGCGTCGCTGCTACGTTTCGTCATGTTTTTAAAATTCATGTGTCTATTTTTGAGTTTCTGCCTCGCACCTATTTTTCCACACGTGGTTCCCAACGACGACAGACAGAATGGTCTGTGATTTTTAAATGCATTTTGTAAAGAGCAACCTAAACATTTGTAAATATAATAATAATCAAACTTTTTTCCTTTTTTTTGAACGGGGGGGATGGCAAAAATAATCCACTGGCGCGGCAATCCTCATAAAAATCTGCTTAACTGTACACAAAAGCTCCGTCCTTATATTCACACTCATTTTTAAGTTAGTTTGTGACCCATTTGGTGGCTGTGTTTCGTTTACTCATCAGATCCTCCATTTGCTGCTTTTATGTGTTCGTGTACTTGTTGCAGAGTGAGGACCAAAAATCGTATAAACACCTATAAATTGAGGATACTTTGACAAAGTGAGGACATTTTGTCTGGTCCTGACTTTTTTTCCACCCCTTAAAAAGGGCTTTTTCAGGGTTAAGACTTGGTTTTAGGGTTAGGGTTAGAATTGGGTTTAGGTTAGAGTAAGGCATCTAGTTGTGGTGGTTAAGGTTAGGGTAAAGAATGTCTATGAGGGTCCTCACTTTGGTAGAAGCGCAAACGTGTGTGTGCTCCATACATGGACTGTCAGCACTGTTGTTACCTGAGCCTATAAATAACAAAGTTGACCCGTGATATTTATTTATTTAACACTTGCTCCTAATGAGAGAATCAGTTGAATTCCTTGATTTGCTTTATAGGAAAAGCTTCTCATTTCTACTCTGGTGTTTAATTTACTTTCCTGCAGTGACAATAGAAGTGTATAATTATGTGTTTTAAAGGGATTTTGATTCAGTTTTTTTTAATAAAATACAGTTTTATGATTGCACCGGGAACAAGCTTGAGACACGGATACGCACTCAGTGAAAATGTACACAATAAAAACATAGATTAGCCCTTTAACAAAAGGCTCACCTAATAAAATGAGTCTACAACATATGAAGAATAGGTTTACGGTTTAATATCACTATTAAACAGCTTTTTCAGACTGGAAACTAAAGTTTGGGTTACTGTCTAAAACTCTTCTGCACCAAATCCCATAGATGAAATTAACGATTTTACATGACAGCAAACAGTAGTTGTTGATTTGCCTACATCACTAAGTTCAAATGTGTTATTTTTGAAGTCCTTTTGTTCAGATTTACACAGGAGGCAGCAATAGACCCGTGTCACCATGAGCTAAAGAAAACAGATTTTGTCTTTGGAACGAGAGGGTGACTGGTTAACAAAACTTGTGTTTCTAGGTGGTAAAACGTGCAGAAAATACCTTATAATTTCCCAAATTATAAATACCAAAATAAAATAAGATTAAACAAACACATAGTTTTAACTGTGTGTGACTATTTCAGTTTGTTTGCACTATTATTTTCAATCAATTTTATCTTTTTAGTACTTATTTAGTTTATTTTTACAGTATTTTTTTAATCTTACACCATATTTATGGGGCCTTTCATTTGTAGTCAGAACTTTTTACTGGGATTTCCAAATTAATGGGAATTTTTGCAACCATAAGGATTTATGGTAGAATGGATAAAGTGGTTAAATTATTTTGTTCTTGTTGGCACCCATGTTTTCAGTGAGAGCGTACGCCACCGTTAGAGCCTCATACAACCAAATAAAAAGCTGAACTACCACTTTAATTCCAATCAGGTCAGTGATTGTGTGAGTTGAAGGTGTTTCTCTCTGCTCAGCCCGACCAGGACATTCAGCGCTCAGGGTCTTTGGACCACAACCAGCATCCAGGATTGTACTGGATCAGGTACGACGCAGCTCAGTGCTAATGGGCCGTGTTTCCATGACAAAGCGCTGACAGTCTCCGTCTCCCACCCTGCTCCCGTTTCTCCATTTTAAAGCTTTTTTTTTTTTAACCATCAGATTCATCACTTTATGATCTTCAGCTCACTCACTTTTCTGTCTCCCACTCATGCACTTCATTTTTGTTTTTACAAAAGTGAATCCAGATGCAGAAACCTTCAAAACGCCTTCAGTTTCATGAGCCGAACACATTTTGTCTCTCGCAGAAACGCAAACGCTGTCAAACGCCTGCTGCTCACAGACTTTGCTGCCTCGAGCTGCTTTTCCTGGTTTTGTTGAGCAAAGAATAACAGAGATACACAGGAGTTATAGGCTTCACTTTCCCATAGGATGCATGTGACAGTTGTACCACTAGGGGGCGAGTCCGCTTGTAACAAAAAACTGTGTAAAAATGAGCTTCTACTTCTCACTACATATACAACACATCTGTAAACATTTTTCTGAGGAGTTCATGGGCTCAAACACTAATTATTTTCCCCTTTAAAAAGGAAAAAAAAAGACAAGTATGATTGACAGTTGGTATCGTCCAATAGGAGCCTGGTTGCAAGTGACATCTGCAAACTTTGGCGTCTTCAGAATGAGAGTTTGTTAACAACAGGAAGCCTGTTTTTATATCCAGTCTCTTCGAGCTACAACTAACTGTTGATTAATCTGTTGATTTTCCTCAATGAAATCGATAAAATGACAGAAAATGTTGATGTTGAACCTTGAAATTATATTCTTAAATGTCTTCTTTTGTCTACAAACCAAAATTATTCAGTTTTAATTATTTGTTATATATGGAAAAATATTTAAGAAGCTGAAAATGATTAATAAAATCACTCTGATTGAGGAAGCTTTTAAAAATTGGTCAGTCACTTCATCCTTTTGTCACAACTGTTTTGATACTTGATTAAAATTTATTCACCCATATTTGTTCTTTTAAAGCCTATACTCCAATGAATGGCTCGTGAACGTGTAATCAGTTGTAATTGTTAATAAATCTATGTTGCACAAGGCTCACTATTTTTGGATTTATGAATAGGTTTAGCACATAAAGACTCATCTACAGCCACAGATTGTGTATTTAAAAAAAAGTACACATAAACTTTTGGTTAAATAAAGTCAATTTTCAAACAACAAAGTTTACAGACCAAATGTTTGTAACTTTCAGAGCCTGAAACCACAGTTTCTTAGTCACGTTTAAATACTTTAACTCTGTTAGTGCTGAGTTTGACACTGTAATGGATAAGAAATGTCAGGAACACAAACACAAAAAAAACATAATTAAACAGGAACACACTGAACAAATCTGACCTCCAGGTTTGAAGCGAGTGAGCAACCAAACTGAGTCTGATCGTCTACTTTCCCTTAAAAGGGAAAATAATTTACATAATTAACATTGTGTTCTTTTGAAGAAGAGCTAAAACTAGTGATTGAGACATTAACTCCCCAGGAAAATGTTGACTGTCCTGCACCGACCCTCATTTTTACAGTTTTCTGCAACCAGTGGAGTTGCCCCCTGGTGGTCAACTGCCACTTCCATCCTACTTCCTAGTCTTACAATTTGATAAGTGAAGCCTAAGTTTTTTTTTCTTATATAAAGTCTTAATTTGCACCAGTGTCTCACGTCTCCTCTTAATTTCCTCCAATAATTTCAATGTTTTCAATGTTTTGAATAAAAGTGAAACATAGAATTTAGATCAACCATCTGGGCTCAGTCTTTTTTTTTTTTTTTTTTTACCTTGGTCCCGTCTGTCTTTTCCCCTTAGACCACGCCACTTGATAAGGAGAAGCAAGTTTTCCGACGAAGACGCCACCCGGATGTGAAGTCCATCCCCCAGCTGCCACACAGCGCTGCTGCCAGCGCCTCGTCCCACGCTGACCTCACCTCCGAGTCCGAAGACCTGTCCCCGGGTTCTGTTGGCACTGTTCGTTCACCTGTCTCTCCGTTCTAACACAGAACCTGGAGGGAAAACAGGAAAACCTTAACACTGGGTTTAGTCTATTGACCTGAATATTCACCTGATATTTCCCCGGTCATAGTTCTTTTAATTCAATTAAACTGATCAGATTGAGACAGTTTGTCTCAGGATCAAATGATTCACTGTAGAAGCATAAATCATGTCTTTTTCTTTTTAAATATACATTTACCTTCTCCTTTTGAAAAAACACCACCTAACCTAACTGTTTTGGCCTGATTTCTGCACCAGAACTGGTTATTAATAGAAATTTGGCACCCTCTACTGGTTAATACCATGTACTGCAGGAAAGACAAACCTTTTCCATGATGCACTTTTGAAACTGAGCACAAATTAACCTCCAACGTTTAAATTATTCCCTTTTTTTTTTACTTTCACTTTTCAATTTTAGTTTATTTTGTTTAGTCTATGTTTTGACTTAAACTCAAATCCTTTACATTTGACTTTTGTGTTGTCAAACATCTGGAGTCACTTTGGTGCTGAAGTTTCTGCTCAAGAAACCTGAGACATAGTTTGAGAGAAGAAAAGAAGGAAATAAAAAGGAAAACATGCTGCTATATTGTTGCACAAGTGTCGTAAAGTTGGTGAACAGATGTTTTTATGTCAGACAAGTTTACCTGTGCGCTCACTGATTATTTAAAGCTGCAGTAGGAGCAGAAAGAGTTGGGTGTTGAGTGTAGATGGAGGAGAAAATAGTGTGTCTACCTGGGTTTTATGTTCCCACTGACATCTGGGGAAGTTGGAGCTTCATGGTGAAGGAAGATGTTTTCAGGCAGTGGTTCAGGTTTGTTGAGGCTGTTGTGGAGAAAATAATTGACAATGACTGACTGTTGAAATAAAACTAAAAGGTCAGTTTGTCTTATCAGTGAAAACATACAACCAGGGTTCCCACGGGTCCTTGAAAGCCTTCAAAGTTTTTTTTGAAAATCCCCCAAAATAGAAATGGGTCATTGGAAGTGGTTGAATTTGTGCAAGAAGGAAGTTAAGTTAACATTTAGGTAAATGCCTCCCTTGTTTGCTACGACTCCACCTACTGTTTCATTCCCTACATTGCTTGATGTACATAATCTAGGCAGAACAAACATTTACTAGCAGTGTTGTGGACACTGTCCACTGTCTTTCTCTGCTGTTAATGTGAGATTCCGTGCAAAACAATGAGCGAGTAAAATTAAGCAGCAGAGAGAAAATGATGTGATGCCTGGTGAAATGAAAATAATCCAAGATAATTCCAAATTACAAAGACTGGATTTGACCAAAATCCTAGAATGTGCAGCACATCAATAAAAGTGGACACCACGGACGAAGTTGCTCTCCCCTTTTAAGCCGAGTCAACACATTCAATCCTTGAGTTTGAGGAAATTGGTCCTTGAACAGTCCTTGAATTTAAGGTCAGCCAAGGTGTGGGAACCCTGTACAAAATTATCAGTCATCCAGAAATCGCCAAGTTCAGTCTAAAACTGGTATACCCTCTTATCTGAACATCGTCTAATGTCTAACGTACTTTTTCTACCACAAAATTTAGCTTGATTTACCTTTTCCTTATTTTCTAGTGTGCATACTCAGTCTGTTTGTGAGACATTTAATGCCAATCTAACACATTCCCACTGGTGAAAAACCTGTTGAAATCCAGGAATTAGCTGGGATTTTTTGACTACAACTGTTCTGTGATTGGTCCAAGCGTTCAGTGACACCAGATATTTGATTGTATGTCTGTAAACAGAGTTAAGGGAAGGTTATTTTTGAGTTATTGATGAATAATCCTGCCTACTGTAGCTTTAAACAGCAGCTTTGTTACATGTGAGGTGTGGATGCTGTCGTCGTTGTTTGGTAATCGGTGTGTAAAACCGCATCTTCGCACAAGTGGATTATAAGTGCAATTAGATTTTTGTGAAGGACACGTTTGCTCAGTTCACCTATCGTTGTGTCTAAATAACACAGTTCTCTATCAATATTTATAATTTTTTGTGGTTTTTTTCCCCCACATTTAAATCAGTTAAATGTAAGTTAACAGCAGTGCTTCCAGTACAAACATCATTTTGATATTTATTCATCCAGACATAATTTCTGCAGAACTTTGTTTTACTCAAATAACTGTATTAAAACATGAACGTTACATATTTGTATGTACTGCTCCACTTCATGGACATGGTGAGTACATGAATGATCATCAGAGACTGTAAACCTGCATGTTTGCTAATGTACAACTGAAATAAGTCATATAAACTCACTTCAAAACACTTCTCTCATTACTGCACACACTGTCATGCACTTCAGTTAAAGGTACAGTGTGTAAAATCTAGCAACATTTATTGGTGAAGTTGTACCCAACCCTTCCCCTTCCCTTCCAGTTAGCATGAAAAGATGTTTAGTTTGTCTATTGTGGTCTACTGTAAAAACATGGTGGTCCAAAATAGATACCTGAATATGGTATCTATGAATATCAAAGGCTCATTTAAAAAAAAAAGAGTAGCTGTTTGAGCCTAAATTTCTGCCAAATAAAAACAATTTCACCCAAATTTTATGCACTGGACCTTTAACACGGACTATAAATCAACATGGCACAGTTTCCATTTTTTTGTTTTGTTTTTTTTAACACAGAAATGTTAAAAACAAACCACTGATTCTGTTGTTGAAGGGCTTTTAAGTTTTTCTTTCTGAATGGTACGAACCAAAAAGCACAGGAGGACGAGACAGTGGTTCTTTTAAAAGATGGTACGGTCCGTTTTTACGTCGTGTGAAACACATGAAATGTTTACATAAAGTTTGACAGAATGGTTTTGGAATGTCAGTGAAGAAGAATGTGAATGCTGTATTATAATTCTAATTCATCCATATTACACTCATGTAAGAATGTTATTAAATCTACAGGAGGATAAAAAACAAAACACATAAAATAACTTCTTTTCATAAAATAATGAAAGCAACAATATGTGACGATGCAAAGAAACCAAACCTGGAAATAAAAGTGATTTAATTAATCTGACTCTGCCCTTTTTTCCCCCCTCTCTCTTCCTTGAATGTCTCTCTTCGTCCAGCAGGTGGCAGTATTGTCAAACAATGAGTATGTACACTTCCACCTTGTAGCAGTGGTTTGCTAACACATCAATACTGAAACAGTTAATCTATCACTAATCAAACCACTAAATCAATCACTAAATTGTCAAAGCTGATCAAACAGCTGTCTTTTTAAATTAAATAAATCAAATTGCGTTTTGAGATTAAATTGAGAAATTGAGATTAAAGATTCTTTAATGTAAATGTTATATCTTCTTGTACTTTGGATCCTCTTTGACATTAAACTGAACATATTTTAATTCTCAATCATATCTCAGTTATCATATTGAACAGTGATGGCCTATTTAGTCCGACCTGAATTTATTTCATTCCTGTATTTCATTCATTCATTCATTGAAAATAAATTAAATAATCATTTTCATTTGTTCTTGAGAATACATGTCACAGTGACACAATGAAAAGTCTCCTTGAGTACGCGCCATTGCATTATGCCTTGAAGAGCAAGAATTGCTTTTATTTTTAGTATATTTGTCATTTTATTTTGTTACCATTGGTTTAATACGAATGTACGGAAGCGTATTGCATTCACTTGGGGAAAAAAAACTTTTTCTGATTAATTTATTTATTTATATTTTTATCCCTCCCCCCTTGTTTTTCTGACTAATTCTTTTCCTGTTTTTCGGAGTAGTTTTTTTTCTGTTTTTCGTGGTAATTTCCCCCCCCGAATCATCGCGATATTTCGAACTCCCGCGAGAACCTCCAACCTGCAAGCGACGCACATTCATACAGTCTTCAGGTGCCCGCGTAAAGTGGACAAACTAATGATAATGCCATTTACACGACTTAAAGACAGAACTATCTCCCAGTGTCTTAAACCCAGCTCATAGCAAAACTTGATTAACCTAAACAAGCCGGTCATGTTGATTTCCATTAAATCGAGCTCTCAATAAAAGAATGAATGCTCAAACCAACCATGAAATAAATTACTTTGAAAAACATAATTATTCAAAAAAAAAAAAAAAAATCTAGTGAATGCAATAACTTCCGCGATCAATAATATTTATCTGTCCAGGTAGCACAGTGACACTCGGCACCGTCCCTCTTACTCAGAGGTCTGAATAAAGGTTAAACTCACACCAAGGACAGATGGAGAAGCGTGCCTAAAATAAGACGAGCCAGAGCAGAAGAAATTACCAGAATCTCTGAGAATAAGACTATTTGAAAATACCTTAAATTAGGCCTTGAAAAAGTTTGAAAGGTTCATCCCGTCCACATTTTTTCGTTCCCTAGTCTGACGCCATTCACAACAATGCATTGTGAAGTGACCAGAAATTAGGCAACTAATAGATGCTAAGATGGCGAATAATTGCAGATTCTTGCACCTTGTTTCCCTGTACTGCCACTGTTGATCTTGCTGTGGGCAACAGCAGCAACACCCAAGCACGGGACCGGACCACAGACATTTTTCCCTTATACCACTTATCAGGGGAGAGCGCGGACGCAGTCCCCCACTATCAGAAATTATGCAGTCGAGACTCCCACATTTGGGGAATTCGCAGGGGTCAGCACAGCCGGAGTGCAATGGCTAAGCCTCGCTCTGGGTGAACCACCTTCTTGATCATGGTATCTCCCCTGCCAGGTAAGTATGAGTTGCTCACATCCTGGGCAGGGGAGTCTTTCACAGACAAACCATGATCACTGATGGTAGTTTGGTAACAAACTACTCACTAACAAAATCATAGCTGGTAGTGCTTTTACTAGTGGTAGTACTTTTACTACACCAGTCAGTTTGAAGAAATATATGCTTTTATATTTTTACTTCAATACTTCAACAATATGTTGACAATTTAACCATTACAGTCTCTTTAGTTATGGCTGTTGCACAGTACACAATAGCAAGGGGCATCTTGCGACCCCCCGCGACCCCTAGTGGATAAAGCGGTAGAAAATGAGTGAGTGAGTGAGTGAGTGAGTGATTATTCACTATTAAGATTATCAATTCATTAAAAAATAAATAGTAATGTCTTCAAACTGACTGGTGTAGTATCATGTACAGTACAGCAGTGAAGATTACAGAAACTTTGATGACTACACTGTATTATGGTGACGTTATTGAAAATTATTACTAATACATAGTCATAAAAAATATTTAAAACAATATTTCTTCAAACTGATTGGTGTAGTATCATGTGTGGTACAGCAGTAAAAGTTTACAGAAGATTTGATGACACTACACTGTATTGTGGTGAGTATTTTGCTAATAACTTTTTTCCGGTGTTGCAATTTGTTGACGGTCTCTGCGCTCCGACGTAGAGATCAATGTCGTTTCTCCAGCTCTTTTTGACGAAGACGAGGTTGTAGCTTGTTGTCTTACTCACTAGGATTAAAAATATGTATCACGTGTGTTTCGGCAATGTTTCCTTTAAATGTTATTGATCGCGGGACTTCGAATCTGTGAATATCTTTCTAACTTTACTGAAGTAATGAACTACGCTTCCATACGAACGAAATCAAATGACAAAAACATATTAAACATTTTAAAAAAACAAAATAGTGGCACTCACCACAACGACTGTTCCCAAAGCACTCCATCCTCCTTTCTTTCCTCAAGAAGACTTCAGTGGCTCGGTCGTTCAGCTGTAGATCCACTCGGGTGTCCCCAAATGTTTTTAAAAGCACCACAGCTTGTTAAGTTCCCCGCCGTACTTTGGTGCCTCATTCCTGCCTTGGTTAAACAATTCAAGTTTGCAAACCCAAACAAAAGGCATTCCCGACAGGATAACTAGCATTAGCAGCGCCCCCCGGAAGCCATGAGCCAGCGGTACCGCTCATAGTTGCCAACCTGAAAGTGGCGGACAAACTCTTTCTCCGCCTGGGACAGGTTAGCTAACGCGGGGGTGGGCCGACATCTTCTTACGAGATCTAGCTTCTCTTGAAATGTCCGTCTTGAAAATGGCCGAGCAGGTGTATCTACAACCAAGTCGACTTCTCCTTCTTCCGCCATTATGGTTTAAAAATAGCGCTCAATTTGTTAGCACTGGGCAGCTAATAGCGCTGCTGCCTCGCAGACAAGCGGGTATCCAATCACGGGTCGCGTACGTGTCACGTTCAACGTGAGGCCTTCGAGTGTCGCCAGCTCGCGATCTGATTGGCTATCGCAACTATCTGTGTGCGTTGTGAAGGCCTCGGGCAGATTTCATACAGCCTGGAAACACAAGCTAGCTGGATTCTGATTGGATAAAAACTCTATCCTAAAAATACAACACGAAGCAGCGTAACCAAATAAGTATATGACATACAGAGAAAAGAATACATAGATAATTTTATATACATATTTACAAAAATATATTAAACTTAAATTTACTTGCATTATGATTATGATAATGATTTCTGGTTATATTAGGCCAGCAGAGAAGGTCTTGCTGGCCCTGATGGCCCACCACTGACATGGAAAAAAAATAGATTTATCAACTGGGTCTTATTTGTAAACAATATTTTAAAGAAAACTGTCATTAGCTACCATTCTACATATTTTTTGGCTCATTAGAAACAGGTAAATTACAATCAGGTAGTAAATAAGAGCCAGTCTGAAATTGGATCTTTTTAAACTTGATAATGAAAATTACATGCACTATATATTAATTTGTTTAATTTTAGAAGCAGTTTAGACTTATACATGATAAATAATAATTGAGAAATAAGAGATTTGAGTATTACAGCAGTTGTATTTAAAACAAATGGAAGCACTTGAATTGCTATCACTTGCAGGCTTAGGGAATATGCAAAAACATACAGAGTTGTACATATTAACAGGATTTATTTATTTATTTGTTTGTTTTTCATCAAAGAGATGTTGATAACAGAACATAAACCCAAAAACTTCAGTAGTTTTCATGCACAATGTCAGCTTCAGGTCGGGCGGTGTCTCTTAGCACCGCTATAAAATAAAGAAAATCACAATGCAAACTCAAAATAATTTGCATATTATTGTTTGTTTTTAAACCGTCAGCTCACAACTGCTCATTACAGCAATTAAAGGCAGGCACGATTGCTTTCATATCCCTAAAAATAGACTGTGGTCAAACAATGATCATTTAGCGTCACGCAGCTGAGAACTTTCTGAATATTGCTTACCAATACGTGGTGTTACAGCAAGTTCATGATTTAAACTGGACGAGCGAAGAACAGTTTGTGCAAAAGTAGTCGAGCTGAGAAACGGAAACACACGAGTGACGGTAGCTACGTTTACATGGACACACAATTTCTTCATTCCGAAAATAAATAAAATAAACTTAGTTTCCACTACTGGAATTTACAATTCCGTCATTTGTACGAAAACAGAATAAAATCTTGAGATTGTGGCGTGCGTGCACATGCATCAGGTGTTCAGTTGTAATGGACTATTTTGACAAAGTAGAAGCAAAACCCCGGAATTCCACTGCATGCATATTTTTTTTTGTCTCGTCTTTTTTTATGTCTGACGAAATGCTGGAGACGCACTGGAGACTCGCTATATTTACACTTCTGTTCAGTGTGGTCACAGTATGTCAAAGTGGTTTAGCAGATTGGATAACAATCCGTCCTCACGTGTTTACTCACAAGTGGTCAGGTCGTTATCCAATCGCAATCTGATCATAGAAAACACACGCTAATACCAGGTGTAAAGGCGACCACAGTGAAACCCAGACATACAGTAAATAATCAGTGTTCCAAATGGGCTGTATCTGATTAGAGTTTTCAGATTGACATGTTTACATGACATATTTTGTGCTCCAATTAATTGTGTCCAAGTAAATATAGCTAGTGCGAAAGATTTCAGCGAACCTTTGTTTTTATAAAATAGCTTTAACGATAAATACGCAAACAGTAGCTTCAATTCTTTGTCGACAATCAACAAAAAAATTATAATTTTATATGGAAATATCACAATTTTTGCCCTCAGACAATCCAGTCATGGAAAAACAAATACTTCACAAACAGACGTGACGCACTGAGTTTGACTATTTCCTCCATTTAAACGACAAAATGAGCAAACAACATTGTCTTTTTTTTCACGTAAAACACACACACATTTAACCACTGATCAGACAAAATGGCCATAAACATGAATCACAAACCGACTCAGAGCTCGAGTGCAAGGAGGCCATTTTGAACATGGGGTCACATGGCTGACACGTTGGCAACATGGCGGCTACTCTAACGGACCCTTTACACTGTTCATATTTACACTTAAATAATCTATAAAACTGTTCCAAGTGAGATATGTGTCTGTCATACAAATGTTGTATAAATGTTTTTTTTTTTTAAACATGTTTGTTTATCACAGTTTGAAACAGAATAACTTTTCTTTTTTTCTTTTTTTTACTAAATTAAGTCGATTTCAGTGTCACTTTTACCCTGAACAACAGAACCTGTTTTGGCAAAAGTTGGCGGGATAATAAAACATCAGCTGGTGCTCAGTTCAAGACACAAAAACCAAGAGGGAACAGATACAGACAAAAATGGCAACAAGTTCATGTGATAATGTTGCGTTCTGTAGTAGCGACACCTCGCTGAAGCTCTGTGGTCCAGTGGTTCTCCTCTGGCGGGTCCCTGGTTGACTGCGGTTCCTCGTCACTGTTTCCTCTTCAGTACCTGTTTTGATGCTCATAGTGCCACCGGTTGAAGTCGATGTTAAAAGCCACGATGCTGCCGGAGGCCATTCCTGTGATCAACGTCCTGTGGGGCAGCAAATGAAAGTTGTGTCTGTGCACATGACAAACAAACATCCTGGAATCCTGAATCCATTTCAGAGAAAAACACGCAGTGAAATGAAGAGAAAGCTCTGTCTCCACATTGTACAAACAGAGCAGAATAATAATCAAATGGAACAAGATCGCCCCCTGTGGACGTCTGAGGAATTACAACAACACTAGACTCACACAGAGAGAAACAGAGCCATTTCAAGTTTCTTGTCTTTCTTTTTTTTTGGTAGTTTTTGTTAGTATTTTGATGTTATGTGGCACAGCCCATGGTCATGCGGAAAGGGAACTTGGCTTGTAACTGGAGGGCTGCTGGTTTGAGTCCCCACAAGGTCTAGGGAATGGAATTGCTCAGAGTACCACTGAGCAACTCCATTCACCTTTTTCTAGGTTTGATGTTCTATCAAAATGATCTTGGACACATTATTTGAAGGTCAAAATCATCACGTTGTGTTGCTTTATATATTTTATATAAAATGATATTCTGAAGCAAATTATTATCATTTAGAATTTAAAATTCAGGTTTCAAGCTGTTGAAAAAATGTTACAATTCGGGTAACACTTAACAATAAGGTACACACAAAGGTTTAACTAATCATCAAGTTGTATTTTGGCAATGACTGATTAATCATTAGGTCATTAATGTTTAATTAATGTTAAGTAAGCCCATGATTAGTTAATCATTAGATAATAGTAACTTAATGGTTAATAAACCTTTTTTTTTTTTGTACACTTTATTTTAAACTGTTACCACAATTTAAGAACAGTGACTTGACTGAGTGACATTTGGACAAATGACACTGTAAATGAAATAATCTGTGAGGTTCATCAGGGGCTGAGATCGTAAAGTGACTGTTTTTTTTTTTTTTTTTTTTAGGTTAAGACCTGAATCCAACCATTGAGTTCCATGCAGGGACTTTTTTTTCCCACTCGTGCCCTTTGACCCCGTGTCCACAGCAGGCTGGTATGTAGGAAAAGCAGCTGATTTCACAGGGTCGTCATACTGCCACAGCCTGGGGGGCTTCAACGTTCAGACACAATGAACAGTGCAGCAGCAGCAGAATATGTTCTTCTGGTGTTTCCTAATGGCAACCCACTGAAGATATTACCCTTAAGAAATCACTTAAATTGATTATTAAGTGGGAAGAAGTGTTTAAATAGCACACAGAAGTTGGATTTTACCATTTAAGTTACTAAAATCCTCTCTTTATCTTGAATTTTTTTTGCTGATAATCGTGAGTCTAGTTCAGTTTTAGTCTCTGTTTTAGGCCACAGGGTGAATTTGAAGAGCAGCAGGTCACATGATGACGTCAGACTCACAGCCCCAAAGCGAACACTGTCCGCTCAACGCCATCATCGGGCCTCACATTTAAACTCCTGATCAGTTTTTTCCCCCCAATGCAAACACTGAAGAAATAAAATGATTGTTTTAGTATTTGAGTCCGCCGTTGTCTGCTTAACAGATATGAGTTCAGTCCTGTAATTTCTGTCTCCATGGCAACAGTGGGGGTCTATTTTAAGGAAAGTGATGGTGGCGGTTTCACTAAAACACACACTGCCAAACCATGAAATGCAACCAACACCACATGTTTTCACCTCAAACCCACACACTGAAGATGAAGCGTGTACACATGTGAGCACACACACACACATGCACTTGACACTAATCTGTACACACAGTTGGCTTCACAATAAAAATAAACAAAAAAACCCCAAACCTTTTCACTGACAAATGCTATTTGAATGTTAATGTCGAGTAACTAGTTTTCTATTTGTAAACTCTGACACCATTTATTAATTTCTTGCTCTCGAACTTTTATAAATGGTACTATTTGACTGATACAATTTTACTTTAAGGTCCAGTGTGAAGCATTTATGAGGTTTTATTGGTGTAAAATTAAATGCTTAAAACAGCAAGAGCAAACAAGTGTTTGTAGAAACAAACCCTGACAGTCAAGCAGTTTTATCAAATACAGCAGGGACCCAAAATGGTCAAAGCAACAAATAAACAAATGGGCTTTTGGAGTAATAAAAAATTTCCACAGACAAACAAAACTGGAGACTGGAACCAGTCACTAGTTGGGGGGAAACCAAAAAAACACACTTCCACACATTCAACCCAGATCTCTACTCAAAAGACAAAACACACAAACTCAGCCAAAGCTGTTGACGGCTCTCTGCCAGCAGCAGCGACAAGAACAACCCCAAAAACAACTAATGGAGCCGAGAAACTTCAGGCTTTCATCAAACCTCAGGCTGATCGTCGTCAGGTGCAGCCAGTGTCTCCTGCCACCTACATTCTGAAGCTCCATCCACACCACCTGTCCACCTGTTGTCCATACCCCAAAAACAGAGGAGTTTAAAACTTCAAAACTCTGGAAATGATGATGCAGTTATCCATTACTCCCTTACTGATTGATTCTAAATGGCAATGAAAACACCTTCTCTGATTGGCCACACTCATGTCTGATTGGCTGACAAGGCTTTACAGTTACGGTTATATCGCCACCTGCTGGCTCGTCATGCTTTCGAACACTTACAAGTGAGTTTCTGTGAGGACAGGATCGTTTTTTAAAAACAGAGGAGGTGGAGGAAAACCTCCGTTTACATGACGGCTACGCCCGAGACTCTGCTCTGACCTTTGATCGTGTGACAGATCCATGGCTCGGACGCCGGCGTCGCAGCCTGGGTAGACGTAGAGCTGTTTGAAGTCACACGCCTGCCACACCTCCACCACGCCGTTGTCTCCGCCCGTCACCAGGTTGTGACCGTCGCTGCTCAGGAGAATCGCCTGCAGGAGGCAAACACACCAGCTCTATGAGTCTGCATGTTAACGATGGGAGCAGAAAGTCCATGACTCTGGCGCAACAAACCAGATTTGTTCTACTTATGCGAGAAAGTGCTGTTTCTGCCTATTACCACTACTGTTTACAGCTGTGGTTATCACCCACCATAAAACAAAAGAGGACACATCAATTATTTTATTTGAAATCCGTAAAACTGACATAAATTGTTTCAACAGGAAGTATCAGCACGTCGCACACGCGTAGAACCAATCAGGTTTCCAGCACAGATCCGGTCGCATCATCGCACACTCTGGCTGGCTTGTTCATCCAGGGCTTCTGTAGAAACAAGGCGGCACAAGATGGTGGACTTTGTTGCATAAAAGGTTTATTCTAACTGTGTTTACATCAAATGTGATAGACACGATAATGTGTCAAAAGGATAGATTTGCTAATTGTTTTGTTCCAAGATGTGATTGCATCAGCATCTCATTCAACAATGCTGCGTTCCATTTAGAGTACACTGGAAGTCGGATGTCTGGACTGGGAGTTGAGAAGTCTCAGGTTAGCCACTGTTAGTAATACTAGTCGATAACAATGCTTTACACGGTATTTTGCGGAATCAGTGTAGCAACATGTCTACGGTTAAAAATGTAATAGTACTATGTGTATGATAGATTTACTGTGAAAAAATACAACAGAAATTCCAGGTTCAGACTACAAACAGACCACAAACCCTCACAAAAAACCTCTACACTATCCCTGTAAAGGGTTTATACACATTCAAGATGGGTTATTTTGAACTTTACATGTGGAAAACATAACTTTCTTGAGTATAAACTATGATCCAGGAAATGTGTGGTAATCGTCCCCCATCTAAAGACTCTGACGTGGACAAAGATGCATGTCCTCCATGGAGAATCCTGCTGTCTGAACGTCTCTTACCCTGGTGGAATCATTGATCTCCATCTGTGCCAGCAGTTTCCCGTTGATGCTGAAGTTGCAGAAGCGGCCCCTCTCGTAGTAGATGATGCAGTGACCCTCACTGGACACCGTGATGAGCCGAGGGCACCGGTAGAGTTCGGGCCCCTCCAGAGCTCGCAGCAGGTCCCCAGTGATGGTGTGGACCAGACATGGACCCTCTGACGAGCCAAAACAAACCCACACAGTGTCAGCAAAATGAGACTGTTAGACATCGTCATAACAGGAAAACACACCTTCAGGTAAAAAAGACCCCAATAAATAAATGAATATCTGTAACTTGTAAAAACAAATTAAATTGCAGAAATAACCGTACCATAGACTGTAACACACACACATACTGACCTTTGGCTCCGCTGATGACCAGGCCCAGCTCTGCGCACACTGACACACACACAACTTCCTGGTCGTGACCGGTCAAGACGGCTCGTGGGGCTGGGTAGTCACCTAAAAAATGACGTATACAAAATCTGATTATTATGATGTAAAATAATTAAACTTCAACATCTGCATGAGAATAAATCACCTAAAACAGACGTGAGCAAACTTTTTTCTTAAAGGCCAAAACTGAGACTTAATAGTAGGTTCTGCGCCGAAAGTAAACACCTACTGTATTGTATTAAGATGCAAGCAAGTACTGAGATTCCAGGATTCCTAACAGTTAAAAAACAACTTTATAAGTTTGTTACAAAACTGTATTTTTTAGGTGCCACTATTATTAGCTTTTAAATTACAGGACTCATTTTTCAGAACCTTAAGTATTATTTTCAGCTTTTCACAAAATGACCAATTGCAATATTAGTGACATGGAGCTGGACTCTGCCCTTCAGAAGGCTGTAAATGTCTGGCTTCAGCTGACTCCATGACAGATTAGGAAAACTGATTAATTAAAAAAATTTTAAATTTAAAGGAGCATTTGTGTCTCACAAAGGGAACAGCGTAATCCAGGGGGGTCAAACTTAAATGAGCTGGAACATCTCGTCTAATTATAACACAATATTCCATCGTGATGTGGCAATAAAAATGTTCAAAATGATATTTCACAGAAATTCAAAGTAAAGGTGCTTGTTTTGTTATTGAACAACATACACTTCACAATAATAACATATTTATGACAGAAAATAAATCTACTGATTATTATTTACTTAGTTTTGGATTTAGTTTTCTGTTTTTTATCATGTGGACAACAACCAAAACCCCTCAAAACACTTTAAATGTAACTGATGGGCCAAATTATACCCTTTGGCGAGCCAAGTTTGGTCCTCCAGCCCCAGTTTGGGCAGCAATTAATTTAAAACTAAACAGGCTAAATCTCTTTACTCTTGTGTCCACATTAAACCGCCAAAGCTTCATTTTCAGGCACTAAAATCAAACGTGATTGTGACACACATCTGCTGGCAGCGACGCCCGCTCTTCATTGTCATGTAAATGCGGAGATGCTCGGTGACGGCAGCAGGGCCGCTTGATTTCGTCCCGCGTGTCGCATGATTGATGACGGCCCGGGGAGAGGTTAGCGAGGGGAGTTTCACGACACCTGGAGCCGACCTCCAGTACTGCCAGCAAGAAAACAGCAGTGAGGCATCGTGACATGATCCTGGTGCTACAGTGAACCCTCAACCTTTTCCTGCTGTGGGAGTTTGTTCCCTTTTCATCACTCAGTCAATAATTTAGAGCAGGTTTGTCCACAGTCAAGATCCCTATCCAAGATTTAAAAAATATTCTAATGTGTAAATGTTCAAAGACTTTATACATTGTCTGATAACTGTGTAATCTATAAATTTATTCCAACTACAATGGAAATTCTTTTACTGCTTGTTGTACTTGTGAAAACAAAACAAAAACATAGACTGATGAGTATGTTAACCCTTGCATACTGTACATATTTCATGCTTTCATGGCCAATAATTTCCTCATAATAGACTATTTTTATAGATGATTACTTATACATTTGGCAAAGACACCTATGTGACAACAATAAAATGATAATTAATCCTTAATTAATGTTTCAGAGAACAGGTGTAAATGTTTTTTTGCTTTTTTTTTTTGAAGAAAAAAAAAACATCCACTATAACACAATATCATGACATGTTTACCTAACACAAGAAAAGACAACCAAAATAAGTTTATGTTTTTTTAAGGTGAAAAAGACAGTAAATATAATCTGGAAATGTTTCATGGAGCCTCATTAGAGCCAATCCGTATTTAAACACAAACACAATTACAGTATATATCATAACAAAATTAAAATAAAACAATTATTTTATGGTTATTGTGATTGTCATAAGCATGAAAATCTGCTTTTAACCCGAAGCTCAAGACAAAAGTGAAACACTGCGATGTGCCTGTTGGTGCACTCATGTTTAAAAGGTCCAGTGTGTAAGAATTAGTGACATCTACTGGTGAGTCTGTAGATTGCAACAAACTCCTTCGCTCATTCCTACTTTCCCAAATCTTGTCGGGGAACTAAGGTGGCCTTCAAATGCCAGAAAGGATGCTATTATTTGGGCTTCTGTAGAAACATGGGAGCACAAGATGGCTGCCTATGTAACGCAAGACCTGTGCCTAAAGTATATACAAAAGGCTTATTTTAAGGTTACAAATAGAAATTTTATTTTAATGCAATCATACACTTATAAAATTTGTATTATCAGGAGTTTAATCTGCATTTTATTGCTAGCATTAATAGCTAGCAGTACTAGTACAGCAGTTACAGTATTGTGTATATTTAACAGGCTTAAAACCAAAGAGGTTAGGAAGCTACATTCATAATACTGTGGGAAAGAAAATAATAAATTTTAGAAACTCATATGGAACACAGTATAAAACGTAACAAACAAGTATGAACACAACAAACAGAAGCAAGTAAAAAGTGCATATAAAAACTTGTTGTTCAAAACACAAAACAAATGCCCTAGCTGGTTTGTCCTTTTGGGCTACTGTAGAAACATGGCGGCACAAAATGGCAGCCAAAGTAATGCATGAGTAGTACACTACATTTCTGCCATTAATATTTGCTTTTCATTGCTAGTATTAAGTTAATATTAATAGCTAGCAGTGCTAGTAGCTATTGCGTCATTTTAAAAGGCTAGGAAGCAGAGTTTTGAAAACATAACCTGCCATCATTTTTTCTTACCATTAACTTTTTTAAATTAATAAATAAAAGAATAAAAATCATAATTTTAAAGCTACTTTCATAACAAAGTGGTGAACAGAATAAAACTTAAAGTAACGACATGTCGACGCACAGCATAAGCACATCAAACAAACGATGAATATTAACAAATAAAAACCTGAAAAAGTGAAATAAAAAACAAATAATCTAGTTTGTCCTTTGAGGCTGTTGTAGAAACATGACAGCACAAGATGGCTGCCTACGTAAAGCAAGAACTTTGCCTAAACTAAGTATGAAAGGATTATTCTCAGGCTACGAAAACCAAACAATTTGGATTTCAAAGCAGTGACTCAACTTCTACAAATGTACTTATGTCCCTCCTAAAATCTACACACTGGACCTTTAAAGTTCAGCCAACTCAGTGGAAGTTTCTCTGTCCTGCCTCATGACTGTAGTGTCCAAACATCATCCTCCTCCAGCTCAACGCGTCGCCTCCACAGCTGCGCTGGTCCAGTCACTGAGCCGGACACTGATCGATGCAGCGTCACGGTCCCTCAGAGACCAGGACCTGAGCGGGGCTGTCAGTCCCAGCAGCCGCTGCTGAGAGGAGGTGTCAGAAAAAAAGCCTCCAGGGAGAGAGAAGGGGGACGTGGTGCAGCTCACCTACCCGACAAAAGATTCAATCAGCCCGTACCACACAAAACCCCCACCTGCTCTGAGCCCATGGGACGAACCGGATTCAGCCGCTACAATTACCCGCCGCAGATATCTGCTCACACCGAGTCTGAGAGGCCGAGCCATGATTCAGCTGGAAGTTATTTTAATTATTATACATTTGAGACGTGTGCGGGGGGGGGGAAATCAATTTCTTGGCCACATCATGTCTGCGGGATGAAGGAGGAGTGATCCGACCGTCTGCCATCAACTGGCCTTTTAGAAAATATAACAGGCATGAAATCACCAGAATAAGACTCCAGGAAAAAGACTGTTCAATTATTAGGCCAGTAAGAAAGAGAGTGAGGAGGACTTCAGAGCTTGGTGTGCTTTATGACACTAATGTGTGGATATTAAATGGTAGTGGTGGTTTATCCCTGAGGGTTTTTACAAATGTATGCCATGCCATGTTTGGACATGACAGATTGGAATACAGCTGCGGCAGGCACACAGTATGTCACGTTTCCAGTCTTATGCACAATCGTGCTCCATATGCACAAATTGTTACCAAAGTGATGATGTTTCGGCCTTTAGAATTTCTTCAAGATCGAAAAAAATGTATCACTGACCAACACGACCACATCCTGACCACCAAATCTACAATAATGCTTTCAGGACGGCAGCCATCAGACAGCATTTTCAGGGACTGACCATTTTATTTTTTAATTATTTTTCAAAATTCTGTATATTTGCAAATCGCCCTTGTGTGGCTCGTGTTTGAACAAGTTGAAGTGCAAACACGAGCCACACAAGGGCGCCAATACGAAATTTACCAAGAGTCTTTTCTTGTTTTTTTTTTCTGACGTAGAATTTGGAGATTTAAGACATAATACATAGTTTTTTAAACTTTAAATCAGTGAATTGTGAGAAAAACACTAAGACCCAAAGAGGTTAGGAAACAATGACAGACAGAGTTCTATTTTTTTTTTTTCCTTATCATCAATTCTTTTGAATTAACTACAATGATAAGAAACATTATTTTCATAGCTACATTCATAACACTGTGGGAAAGAAAAGAATTTCACAAAACAAATGCTCTAGATGGTTTGTCCTTTCAAGCTACTGTGGAAACATGGCGGCACAAAATGGCGGCCAAATGAATGCAAGAATTCTAACTTTAAATCATTGAATTCTGAGAAAAAAAAACAAAACAAAGAATTTGTATACTAAAGTTGAAAATCACAGATTTAAGTCAGAATTCGGAGGAAAAAAAAGAGCCTGAAGTCAGAATTTGAAGAGTAAATTCAGGAATCCACGATTTAAGTAAGTAATCTGAGAAAAACGTCATAATTTAAAAAAAAAAAAAAAAACAACAACAATTTGGAGAATAAAGTAAAAACTCTGACCTTAGAAAAAAAAATCATGTGACCTTAATCCTCTTTTGTAGGATCAGAATGCATCTTATAGGGTTAATTTAATTCTACATGTGTAAACATTGTGGGTAAGAGAGATCACAGAGTATTTGTAGAGAGAGACACAGAGCATGAGCTGTTTGTCCACTACAGACCAGTACAATCTACAACTGTCCTTTGTTATAAATCACAGATTAAATCTGCTGTTACCACCTCCTGAGAGGCTCCAGACTTTAAATTGGGTAGAAGACACAGCACACAGGTCACACATGCTTCCTTTTGTTTAGTTTTTTCAGAGATCAGATATGTTCCTTCCCTACTGTCCATTGAAGACGAGCTGGAAATCGTTGCAGCGTGAACATCAGGGGAATACTGCTCTTCTCCTGGAGTAACACAAGTGTGATTGCCCCTTGCTAATTGGAGGCAACCAAGCTGAAATTCTTAATTAACTGTCGGCGCCTCAGTGAAGTTAATTAGAGGATGTTTGCGACTAATCCCGACCTCCGAAAAAAATCTGTGACAATTGGAAACACAAGATCTTCCCTTACACGCTCGCGGTGCATCATCATCATCCAGAGAATAAATGAAAAACACACACGCTGCTCCTCTTCCTCCTCACTTCTTTCTGCTCCTCACCAAACATGGCTGTCCTCGCTCGCTCTGGAGCTGTCAGCGTCCGAGCTGATGGATTGTTCCGAACACAGACAATCAGCAAGAATCGGCAGCTAAATGAACGGAGCAGCAGAAATCACACACTGGGGTTGGAGCGCTTTGAAAGCCAAGACGTCCCGAGGCCTCCACTTCAAAGCGGCGCGGCTCGCTGCGATGAATTACATATCATATGAATGTAACAGAGCTATAGTATTGATAAATTATCCACATCCTGTCTCTCATTACTTGATTTAGTGTTGATCAAAGCTCTTGGCTTCCAATGCGGTGCAACTTTAAAAAGAATGAATGTGCTTTTTTAAGGGTTTTAGGGGGGATTTCAAAGGGGGGGAAATACTTAACCATGGAGGGGCAGTGTTCCCCTTTTTATTTTTATATGGGGAAGAAATTCCAAAAAATGACAAACAATTGTGACAAAATTCACACTATTAATAGATAACAGGAGAAAATCTGTGTGTGATATACAGTACATTGCTGACTTTTTTCTGTCAAACCAATAAATAATCTGGTAATTTATCCTACATACATGTATGTATCTGTCCTGGAAAAACAAAACAATTTAATTTTATGCATGTACTGTATTTAGTAATAATTCCTCAATAAATGGCAGGGAAAAAATGTAAAGAAATGTGTGTAAAAACTCCTGCGACCCATCTGTGGGTTCTGACCCAGATTTTAGGAATGACTGGACTAAAGTGTGTGTGTGTGTGTGCTTGTGTAGATATCTTTGTGAAGACCGACAAACATAGAACTACAGGAAGTGAGGACATTTTAGCTGGTCCTCAAATTCTGTCACAGCTGTTTATGGGTTAAGACGTGGTTTTAGGGCTAGAATAAGGTGTAGGTTAAGGATTAAGGTCAGGCCAGGAAATGCATTTTGTCTGTGAGTGTCCTCACTAAGAATGGGCCTCCTCTGGACAAGAATGAGTGTGTATACTTGTATTCGTTACCTCCAAAGCACCTTTTCTGACATAAATACTGACCTTGTCAGGACCAGTAGTCCTCACGGAGGCCAAAACCTGGTCCTAATAAGGCAGATCCTCATTTGTGAGAAACTGGCTAAAGTGGAACTTTGCAAGCCTGGTTGCTTTTTCGCTTTCATTTTTGTCTCTACAGAATACATATTTTTACGACACCATCGTAAACATCCATCTCTGTCAGCATCCGTTTTTCATGCTTCTGTGTTTTTCAATTCTTGTCGTTTCCTCGGACAGTGGTTTTCTCTGCTTCTTTGTTGCTGGCTCTGCCATGATGAACGTCTAAAATAACACTATCACTGCCTTGGTTTTATAGATGGTACCTGGATGGCGTATAGTGCCGTAAAGCAATTTGTGTTTGTCGTGAGACCCAAGGCTTCGTGAGGCTTCCTGAACTTGTAAGGCTGGTTTTCCTCTAACAGACAGTAGGGGGCAGTGGAGACAGCCTCCAGTCTCCCCGCAACAAGACATTTAATCATCAAAATGCTGTTAAATTAAGATTTTAATTTAGTACTAATATTTGAATTGTTAGGTTAAGGTTAGAGTTAGACACTAACTAGTTATAGCTAACATTAGGGTTAACACATTGTTTTCCGAATGAATGAAAGTCAGGGCATTGTCCTCAGAAGAATAGCAGTGTAAACCAGTGTTTGTGTGTATATACTGTGTACTGTATATGTGTGAGTGTCCTTACCATTATTAGGGTTGTCACCGATGATATGGTGTCGTCCGCTCCAGTACCAGAGCAGCAGCGTCGCATCCCTGGACCCGGAGACGATGTAACAGTCTCCTCCGATGTACGACTCTGACCTGGACAAACACGTCACAACGTCCCAGTGTCCGAAAACGATCTGGGTCAGTTTACCTGAAGAAGACACAAGTACGTTCACTGTTTTAGCTCCTTCTATTTATAACATTGTTACGTATGTTGTTCCGTTTTAGTACACCATGAAGTCATGGAGTGTGTTTTTTTTTTTTGCGCTGCTGCCTGTCTTGACCAGAGAAGAGGTTCTTAATCTCAATGGGATCTAAATTTCAGTTACCCAATTAAATAAAGATTACATAGAAGTATAACATTAAATAAAAGGGAAGTTCCTCCTCATTATATAATTTTAAAAAGGTGATGGCAAGACAAAAACTGCGGTACACGGCTTAATTTTAATGAAAATTTACATCACTGCACAACAATTAAAGTTAAAATAATTTTGTAGCTTTGGTTACTTTCTATATATTAGTGTTAGAGGGACACACATAGTGCAAGTAAAGCCAAACACATTCGTGATGAAAAAAACTTGAGAAGTGAATGTCAACGTTAAAAAAAAAAAAAAAACAACAACAAATCTAATGTGATCGCCCAATTACTGAAAATGTGTGCTAGGCCAAAAGTGCTCCCCTAAGTTTCGTGGATGCAGTCTGGAAAAAAATTTGTCTCTCTCTCTATATATAGAGAGAGACAGGGAAATGGAAAAGGAGCCATGTGTGTGTGTGTGTGTGCTAAAAACCAGTTAACCTAAATCACAAGTCTATGTTAATTACTCATATTTCCACAGGGGGCGATAGAGGCTCCACAGTGAAACTGTATACCTTTTGTAAGTCAAAAGACACTGTATCTGCTACAACAGCATTGGATTATATATATATATATATATATATATATATAATCCAATCATATATATATATATATATATATATATGATTGGATTATATATATATATTAATCAACTGCAGTTACTTATACAGTGAGTTAATTACAAGAGACTCAAAGACCTGATTATAAAATGATAAAGTACTTTGACTTGAGAAATTGAAGTAAAACTCTATTTTCTCGTCCTTTTAAACATCTTATGACTCCTTAGATTATTATAATCAATAAAATGTTTCCTTTTTTACTCGACAGTATGTTCAACGGTATTTTTTTTTTCCCCCACCAAAGCTTGTCAGGACAGAGAAGTGACACTACTGTATTACCCCACAATGGTGCTCAGTCCTCCACACATCAGTGCGCACACACACACACACACACACACACACACACACACACACACCTCAACAGGAAACAGAGTTTACACTGTAACCTACCTGTCTCGGAGGAGTACACACGAAAGCTCTTGTCCCAGAAGCCGCACACCAGGATGTAGCGGTTGTCAGCTGTCACCACAAAACAGTGTGTGGTGATTTGGATGCTCTGGTCCACTAAGTCTGTGATCTGACGCTTGTTGCTTCCACTGCTGTTGGCTGTGGAGGGAAAAAAGGCGGAAAACAAAACAGAGTGTCAATAACTAATGAAGATCCTTTCAGCCACTGCAGCAAAAAAAAAAAAAAAAAAAAAAAAATGGAATGGAATGTCGCTTACTCACCGACCAGAGAATCCATCTCTATTGGTAAGTGATGAGCCTGCTCCAGAGAATAACCTGGTGCTCCTCGGAGACCTGGACATGGAAACATAAATAATAAATAAATAAATCGCAGCTGAGAATGGACCATATTGTCAGGCAAGACCAACTCAAACTCAAAGTTGTCAATTTAAAAATAAATTCTATAAAGAAAACAGATTATGTGAATAAGGCGAATTAAGAATGAGTCACACTTGCTTGTGTGCTTCTGTTCTGTCCTCACTGTGAGGAATTTAAGGTGGAAAGTGATGAAAAATATTTGTCTATCTACAGGAAAACATTCTTAGTAAACACTTTACCAAATTTGAATGATTAAAAGTCATTAAGTGTTTGAAAATTAGGTTTCAAATCGCATAAAATTCAACAATTGTCTCTGCTCCGAGTCAAGCTTTCGTTTCGACTGAGCACAGTAACTTTACTTGGTAGACGAGGCGTGGGCTGTGGCCGATGGCCGCGTGTTGTGACGTCGTACCTGTCTGACGACCACCAACGGCATTGAACACACAACGATGGAGGACATCCAGTAGATCTCTTTTTTTTTTGCTTGTGCATGCAAATTGACTGCGGGCACTGAAGAAAAATCGGTCACAAGGAAGTGACATTTTTCTGTCGCCCAGTCAGCTGACTGCTGTGGGTGGAGCCAGTCTTACTCTGGTACCCCCTAAAGGAAGGGAGCCAAATAATGGAATGGTTGTGGCTGGTTATTGGCTTTAATGACCATATTGTTTAGTAGGGACCAAAGCCAGTGACTGTTGCTCATCAGTGTTTTGAAATACCATACCATTATCAAAGTATCTGTTCAACCAACATGTAGAGAAGCTACATTCATTTGCTTTGGTTGTCCCAACAGTGTGTATGTGATTCAATAAGTATGTTTACATCTGAAAAACTCCTATATTCCAAAAAAATTAATTCTGATTGGAAGCTAGAATTCCATCGTTTACATTGACACAAACTTAAATGATCTTTTCAGCTTCACGTCTGCTTCTGTAGTAAATAAACGCTGCAAGTGTCTGTCTATTATCCTCCTCATTGTTGTTAGTATTGTGCCGTTTTGAATACTAAGTGCAAATCAACACAAGACCATTCTTCTGAGATTTGCTACCATTTAAGATTAAAGCCATTATAAGAGCAAGAACATGCCAGGCTGACAACTGAGCAGAATTCCCTCAGAAGCATCACCATAACATCATACTGATTCATTATTAACATTAATAAAGAGCACCAAAATCAAATTTTACTAAGGGCTCCATGAAGGCTTGGGTCGGCCCTGGTTGGCAGATTTAAAATGTCCAAGAAAACAGGTTGTGTGAATTATGTGAAACAGAGAAAGAGTCTGTATTGTGCTCATTGCGATGAATTAAGAACACATTTAATAGCGATATGTCTTGAAATTGAGAAATGTTGTTGTGCACAGATGATGACAGAATTAAAAAATGTCATTAAAAAAAAAAAAAAAATCTTAGGAGATAATTTTATCAGACACACATACACACCTGTTCCCCTTTTTTATATTCCCATTTATATTCTCTCACATCACACAGAATTCCATCTGTTTTACATAGATTTTTTTCCTCTCACAGTGTCAAACTAAATGGAGACATTTCAACCAAGCGTGTGAATATCTGGAGCCGGTTTTTGAAACAGCAACATGCCTGAAAATATGGAGGCCTTATTATCTTCATTATTCTGAAAAGCCAAACCACATTTCCCTTCCCTCTGCGACAGGATGGCGAAGGTTCTGCAGCTGTGTTCATTAGCGTGGGAGCAGCCAGAGCAGCCACACAGTACCGACTCTTTGCTCTCTAAGCTCCGTGTGTTTCTATAGTGACAGACGGAGACGTGTGAGGAGAATGTGGTGCAGTCGTGGCCCTAATTTCCCAGTAAGCATTGCTTTGGCCCCCGTGACCCTGAGGTGAGGCTGATTCTCGGGGAGCGGCTCTGTGTGTAATGTTGTTCACACATGTTCGAAAAAGGAACATGTGGAAACACTCGTGGTGGGTTTACCTGGGAGGTGCTGCAGCCCCTGACATGGCTGCGGGGCTACAACTCCATTATTATGTGATGAAGTGATTTTAACTGCAGCGGTTTGCATCAAATGTGGTGTATGGGACAGGTTTTCTTGAGTTCTATGTGTTTATATGTTTGAACACACTAAAACCAGTTATGGTGTAACTTGGTTGACCTTCTTGAGTAGCTCAACAAGTTAGGTTGCAGGCGTCATCCACATTAATCTGTTTTTTTTGTTTGAAAATTCACAACTCCTGCTCTGGATCTGTGTCTGATGTCCAATGTTAAAAGAAAATCAGAAAGACATCACACATTCACAACATGTAAAATAAATAAATAAATAATTGCCTTTGTGCCTTTTCACAAATGCTAGCTAGACTATAGAGATAACTATCCATCTACAACGTATCTTGCTAGATAGCTAGTTGGATTTATTTAATTTCTATAGATAGCTTGCTAGCTACTGATATACAGTAGATACTAATACTAATACTGTACTAACTAGCATAGATAGATAGCTAATAGGTAGATAGTGAGTTAGCATATTTAGAGGGATAGCTAGCTGGAAAGCTACCATAGTTAGATAGATATCTATCTACGCATATTATATACTACTGCGAAACTAATACTAGACTAGTTAGCATAGATAGCTAGCTAGATAGCTAATAGGTAGATAGTGAGTTAGCATATTTAAAGCAATAGCTAGATAGCTAGCATATTTGGATAGATAGATAGATAGATAGATAGATAGATAGATAGATAGATAGATAGATAGATAGATAGATAGATAGATAGATAGATAGATAGATGTTACTTATCCAAAAACAGAAATTACAGATAGAAGCCATCTAGCTAAATAATTAGTAATTTAGCCACCAAGCTAGCTAGCTATTTAGCAGAGATAGATAGATAGATAGATAGATAGATAGATAGATAGATAGATAGATAGATAGATAGATAGATAGATAGATAGATAGATAGATAGATAGATTATAATGATTTTGAAATGACAGGTGATGGTGGTAAATGTATCAGCACAAACCTGTTGTTCAGCTTAGTAATTTAGGAAAAAAAAACATATTGTCAGACTGATATCGGTAGTGATAGATACCCAAGGCTGCGATATCGGCATCACTATGGAAAAGTTGTTCAGAGTTCCCCGTCAGTGACTGAGACCCACTCACCGACAGTGTTGTGCCACCTGTTGACGGCAAAGAGGCGACTGCAGGTGATGGTGACCACAGCAGGTACGAGGAGGTGGGGCAGGGTGTTGGCGGCCACGTGTGTCACCGGAGAATTGAAGGGAAACTTCAGCACCATGATGACGTCCTGCTGCATCTGGTCCTTGAACATGAGAGGACTCTGTGGAAGGAAACACTGTTGAGAGGAGGACAGAGAAGGTGGTGGGGAGGGAGGGAGGACGGAGCAATGAGAGACGCAGGTCAACAAAGGAGGCCGGAGAGGACGACAGGAAGAAGTGTGGAATGATGGGAGGAGAAGAATGGAAAGAGACAATTAGTGTGGAGGTTGGAGGAAAAAAACTGGGATCAGGCAGGGAGAACTTCAGCGTCTGGACGGAACAGTCAGATGAGGGTTTAGTCAAACGTGAGGAGTGAAATGGAGAAGGTTGTACATGTGAGATGATACAAACATACATGAAACACATGTAGAAAGGTTGTCTTGGCTTGTTGTATTAACACAGCTTGTATCACTGCCAATTTTATTTTCATGTAGGAATTAATTAAACACAGCAAGCTGCAGCTACAAGTTGGAAAAGCTTAAAGGTACTGATCCAAAAAGCACCTATCTCAAAAATGTCTCAACCAGAGAAGAAGGTCTCGCTCTCTCTCTTTTGCTCACATTGCCAGTGGATTTCTTTATGTATTTAGTGTTTTTACAGTCCATTATTGTCACTTATGGCAGCCTGTGGATGAATGAAAGAGGACTGGGGTTCTAACCAGAGGTTAGGTTTAAACATAACTCAAGCAAAACAAAAAGTCCAGTTGCCTGTACTTTGCAGTTAGTACTGTCTAACTGCAACTGAGGAATTAATTTTTTTTGGTTCATATTCAATAAACGATACAAATTCAAAAAATAATACACGTTTTTTAATAGAAAACCAAAAAGGGAGTAGGCTGAAACTAAAGTATAATAACACTTACTGTTCTTACCTATCATCAAAACATTTATTTTAGCAACAAAACATTAATTGTATAACTATAGTTTGTATAATATAAGATTCAATTACATTATATTAAGTTTTTGGAGCCTGTTCAGTATACTGCATTTCAGACATAATGACACTGCCGTTGTGTGTGTGCAAATATAATTAGTTCTAATTGTTATGTTGCTGATACACTAAAATTACCCCAAATTGTTTAATGTTTACAAAATAAAGAGCATGGAACATTTAAGTACGTGTATTAGCACAGTGTTTCTGTCTTTCTGACACATTCTGTTCTCTCACATTCTGACTCTCTAATATTTTGATTTGGGATTGCAGTTCCCATTTTAACCACGAATGGCTACAGTTTTCCATATTTTACACAACACACTTTAACTACGTGTAAGCATGTGCGGCAGTGAAACAGGCTGTGATACTGACAACACTCTGAACCACTTTCGGCTCCGCTCCCTTCCCTAATACTGACAGGCTTTTTGACAGAAGTGGATGGAAACATTCACGTCTGCTGCAAAAGCAGAGAATTGCGGTAAAAGGTCTCCGAGGAATCGGCCTTACAAACTTTTCTTGTAGAGGAAGAGAAAGAGCTGTGTGGGGATAATGAGGGCTGCTCTGGCTATTACATGGATTAGACGGGGAAGAGCAGCTTACTGCAGAGAGACAGGAGGGACTAGGCCAGTAGGGAGCACTCTTCCCTTTACACCACACCACACCGCTCACACACACGCAGGCAGTAGCTGCTGTAAAACAGTGCAGACAACTGGCTCTGGAAATGTGTCGTTACATAGCGGGTGTGACCTACATGAGGTAAGACTCCTGAAATATTTATTTTGTGTCATAAAAAAAAGTGGATTAAAGGGGAAAAGAAGTGATAAATTAGGGACGTCGTCTCAGTCCAGAGCCTAACGACACGCACACACACACACACACACACACACACACACACACACACACACACACACACACACACACACAGCTTCAGCTAGGCTTACGCAGGTACACACAATGACCAGAGGTGCAAGGGAAATTTTTTTTTCCCAGAATGCTCGTTGCTCTCACCAGGTGCATGGCGGAGCTGCGTGGAGGATGTGGCTCGATAAGCAACTGAGATGGCGTCTGTCCAAACCTCTGGATCTGAGCTTCTGTGGCCTGCAGGGGAGAGAGAGAGAGACAGAGAGAGAGAGACAGAGAGAGAGACAGAGAGAGAGACAGAGAGAGAGGCTGTCACAGTCAATATGCATCAAAGTGATGGGTCAATGCGTTACTTGACAATGCAAGCAAATCCTAACTCAGCCGTGCCTCTGCGGAGGGAGGGGTGGAGGAGGTAAAAAAAAAAAAAAGGGTGCACACTCCAAATCGCCTTGGTTCTCCCCCCCCCCCCCCCCCCACACTCCCCCCCCTTCCTCCCCCTCAGAGCCTGCAGAGTCATCCAAGTGTTAGTATGGAAGAGACAAGCCTTTTCCTATTAACATGCTTCAGTTAACCATTCCCATTTCCAGGCGCAGAAGGCCCCCGCTGCACAAACGCTAACCTGGAGTGACATCCAGCGACGACTGCAGCAGGCCGGCCTGCTTTTTAGATGTTATTGTGTTTGAAACAAAGGCAAAAAAAAGAGCAAAAGTATGCACACACATGCAAGCAGATGATGGTGATTTGGGTATGGTTACCTTGTAAGAGCACGCTTCCCTTCCTGGAAGCATCATCTCAACTGTATCTGGATACAAGAGCTAGATTATTCAGAGATTATTCAGGGATGGTGCCTTTTTTTATTATTATTGCGGAACAGTGGATTCAAAAATTCCATTCTTTATTTAATGCCAACAAAGCAATCTGCACAATGATATTTCGCAGAAGACCAGGGAATCCTTAGTGGTTTTTCATTTTATCATATTAAATTGTAAGACCAAATCAAACACACATTATGTCAAGGCACTATGATTAGTAAGGCAGAGACTTTACAACATTATAGAAGGAAGAGTGGACATGAAACTAGGACCCTGCTGGTTCACAGTTAAGAACATGAATCATTTCAGTGATACCTTCCTGCTTCTGCCTTCATTAGGACAAACAAACTGAGGCCTAATTGTAAAAAACAAACATTTGACATGGTACAATTTTGACATAAAGCTAATTGTCTGACACACGCATGCCCATGTTAGTAAAATTACATTTCAGAGACGTACATTTTCTCACTACCTAATGTCCTGAATTTCTTCAGCCAAATCATTTGGACCTCGTTGTGTATTTTGGGCTACTGTGAAACCCATGGCTGGAATCACGCTAGGCATTATGGGTAATGGCTGTGGTCTGGATTATCATTGTTATATCCAGTACTGACGACAGCTTACGATGTAGCAGAGCTAACAAAGGCTCACGAGTGTAGGGAGAAAGAAATAGTATAGCGGCTTCATTAAAGATGTATGTATTTCAGGCGAGGGCCTTGCTTAAAGGAGGTCGCCATCTTGTGTTGCCATGTTTCCACAGCATTTGTATTGTTAAGCAGAAGCTTATGCAATTGACGAAAATGATGTACTGTCTGGTATGTGAAGGTAACTGTTGCGGCATTTGTTACAGTCTGCACTCCCACCACTAGATGTCGGTAATTATTACACACTGCCTACAGTAGCTAAAGCCTATGTTGCGGAGGATTTCTCGCCAGCACTGTTGCTTATATACACTGTCTATGATATTAACCAAAGATGACGTTGAGAGAGATGTTTTTGAGGAAGATGATGATGATGAAATGTGACATGATGCCAGGAAGCTGCTTGAGGAGGAAGAGACCAGAAAAACACAAACTCATCCCCAGGATGGAGTTCATGTATTTGAATGGTACGTCAGGTTTAGGGCGGAGCATTGAAAAGAATCACATACCACCACATTGGACGCAACTTCAGGACATAGAAACCTCTAAAATAAAATGTAAAATGACCCTATTGGTAAGATTAGGTTGTGTACAGTTTGTATAGGTGACATTTCAAGCAACATATGTGATTAAAACACTAAAATGTTTTGGGGATTTTAAAAGATGGGACATTGATTGGTGCATAACACATTTAGTTCAATACACTGGTCGTTTTCCTTTATTTCCAATGACGAATGAGCATCTATTGTCATGAAGTCGTGTGAATTATTAGTCATAAAGATCTGTCTGAACGACAGTGACTGATAAAGAAACAACACAAAGACACCAAATGAATCAAGAAGGTGCTATTATTAGAAAACGCCCACTTAAACAGATAAAAGATTTTTTTGTGAGTGGTGAGTAGGAAAAAGAAGAAGTGGTACGAGCCATAGAGCTTGACTGAAAGTGGGGCATTCCACGGCAGGAGTGATTGATGTGACTGGAGCCACTTCCACCATCAGAGGGGAGCTTGTAGACGTCCGTCAATGCCACTGTGCACAATGGAACATACATCGCTCAGCCTTCCACCCGCCCTGCTCAGCGCCTGGGTGACTCGTCCTTCACTTCCCTCCGCCTGTACACACCGCTCGCTATCAGAAGCACCCACTGGGCAGCACATGCCACAGCCACGGACGCTGCTTGGTAAGTTTAGAGGTGACGCCGAATTAGGACAGGTCGGTGCTGTTGTGTGGTCTGCTGCAGTGACCACACACGTACAGGTTCACACAAGGACACTGCATTGACGTATATTCATTTGGACAGCTTAAACAAAGCTTCATCCCTCACCTTAACCATAACCGGTTAATGTCTAAACCTTATCCTATAGCCACAATTCAAATCGTAGCCATAAACATAGCCAGTTCACTGAGAAATGAGGTTCTGCCTCACTAGGACCAGGTTTTGGTCTCCATGTGGACTACTGGTCCAGATAAGGTCAGTGTTTATTTCAATTCAATTTCAAAAACAACTTTATGCCAGAAAATGGTAACAAATACCAGTGTGCACACCTAATACTGATGATGCTTAGTCGATTTGTTCTGCATGTGCACAAAGTGTGAGTACTTCCTGTTACCGCTAATAACGTGTGTATTTTATTTTACAAGAATAACAACTGTAAGCTATTTTTTATTGTTAAGGATTATGGCAAAAGGTTTATATAGGAAGTAGTAAAAAGCTCTTATTTTGAAAGCCAGGTTGAAATAAAGTGATTACACTACTAAAAACCAAAGATAACATAAAAACGTTAATTTGTCTGATAATAATAACAAATAAGATGAAAGATAAAATAAAACCTGTATTTTATTTTCTAAGAATAACTACTAAAACAAAACATAAAAGGTGTATTTATTTTTAATAAGTAAAATAAATAACAGTTCACATTATTTTATTTAAGATGGAAAGTGCCTACTGGTCACTTCCCATCTTCTACAACACCAAAAAAGGCTCTGTCCCCACAAGTTGTAGATTGTAGGGCAGTGAAAGTTTAAATGTGAGCACATTTGGCAACTATTATGTGTTCGTCAGACTTTTTTATTTACAGCACAGTCTGTCGAGTAACAAGTGACTGACACCGTGGCTATTTAAGGTTAGGTTTGAGGTGAGGGTCAAAATGTCTGCTCCAGTCAAGAAATATGATACGAAGATCATAAAGGGCTGAGGAGGCCATGTGGAAAACATCAGCATATTTCTTGTTTTGATTATGTTACCGGGGGAAACCTGCACTGCACTGCTGCATGTCCCTGTTTGGAAGTCACAAGACAACCTTTAACACCCGGCAATTACTTCCAGAGTCCGTGGGGGGAAAGATATTTGTCTGTGTGTATCTGGGAAGAGGACCGAGTCCTTGAAGGTTAAACCAAGAGCAAAATATGTCAATATTTTGCTCAGGTGCCTCGACACTAATCCTCGCAGAGATGTGTCAGAAACTTATCTCCATCTCAGCGAGACGGCGAGCCCTTAAACAGGCAGTTCATTAATTTGAGTCACTTCGGCCTCTGCTTTTTGGCTGATCAGTGACACTTATTGCCCAAGCCATCTGGAGGATCTGGAGGATCTTGCCTTCCAGCAAGGACTGTCTTGCTCAGGTGAACACCAAACATCCATCATAACGCGCCCTGTCGTCCAAAGCCGTCCTCAGCAGCAGCGGCAGCGGCAGCAGCAGCAGCAGCAGCAGCAGCAACAGCGACATTGCCTTTCTCCGGTGACAAAACAACGCTGTCAGACAGAACGCAGACACGGCCCTGGGTCGACCCGCTAAGCCGCGTGGGATCACGCTGAGTCACGACACCTGATCTCAGCGGTGGTAGCTACAAATATGACGCTGCTCCACCTTTCGCCTCCTGACACATGCCACAGATTACACACAGCAAATTGCTTTTACTCAAGTGCTTTTACCACACAAACACATGAAAACACTGTAAACAAACCTAACAAACCATTCATGTAATTGTATAACCACATTATTAGTGTTTTCTCTGTGAAATTTGTTTAAGATAAGTGATTTATTTTTTTTTTTGGATTTACACTAACCTGCCACTTTATTAGGTACAGATGACAACAAATTCTTTCCTTTTCAGTGTGGACTAATAGAATCACTAACAATTTCTTGAGGTGTAATTGTAATACTCAAAATAAAAACATTTTCATAATACAAATGGAAAGAAATGGAAACATAACCACAAATTTGGAAAATAATAATAATAATAGTATAATAAAACAGACAAAGAAAGTTAATCATGAACAGGACCAACCATAAAAGAAATAGATTTGGGTGAAATCAGGAATTGCAGAATGATAAAAGCGCGATTTAAGTCATGATTTAAAGGAAGATACTGACTCTGCTTGTCATATTTCCTCTGGCAGGGAGTTCAAGAGTCTGAAGGCTCTTACTTCAAAAGATCCGTCCTTCTTTGTTTTCAGCTGAGGATCTGAAGCAGTTTAAATGTTTTCTGTCAGAATCGCAAGGTAAGAACAGGGTTGTGCAGGAATACAATATGTGTACCTAATAAAGTGGCCATACAGTCATTGGCCGCTAAGAGATGATTTTCTTCATACTTTGGTTGTTAAATGAGTGGTTATTTGAGATACTTTTGCTTTTCTATCAGCAACAACCAGTCTGTCTATTCTCCTCTGGCTCCAACAAGGCAAAAATTACATTATTCACAAACTGTTTCACCAGAATTTGGAGGCCTTTTACAAGCTAATACATACTATACTGTAGTCTTGAATTATTCTGAATGGTTACTCCATTACCTGTGTTTATTCAAGGTGGGATCACATGCTGGACAGGTTGCCAGTCCATCTCAAGGCAAGTGTACACATTTAATTTTCTCTATATATAATTTTTTGTACTTCTTGAGAAAAAAATCTGTGAAATTCAAATAAGAAAAAATAGACATAGTCCTCTGGTTGCAAAACAAATTCCTGAATTAAGGTGTTTACTGGTGCCATGTCAGTCACACAAATATATATAATGTATCACTTAATTTCTTCTAAATGGTGGTTTTGAAGAAGAGTTGAAACCATTGACTCCTGAGGAAAATGTTTACTGACATTCCCATAGACTTACACTCAAACAGCTTCGCCCCCTGGTGGAATTTCTCATATACAATCTATAGCTGTTTATTAGCAGTTGCTGAAATTCTCAGTCCAACAACTACGCCATGTTCCAAGTCACTTAAATCACCGCTCTTCCCTATTCTGATGCTCAGTTTGAACTTCACTATCCCCACAGGCCTAAAAGCAAAGAGCTGCTGTCAGTTGAACAGGTGCATCTAATAATGTGGCAGGTAAAATGCTTAAGTATTAACAAAGAATTTCCCTGAGGGTTTTTCCTGACTGACAGCTCAGGAGTAGACATGCGAACCACTGTATGTGGGCGCAGAAGCGACGTGTCTGCAGCGATCGTCACAGACAATATACACTGAATAATATCTTTACATATCATCAGGGTCAAACATTTAAACCCTTGTGTCGCATTGTTGTGAGAATATCAAGGTGAAATCCATTTGGCCTCGCTCTATTCGGAGGAGGAGAAACAGAGTTCCACTGATAAATAATTTGTCTGTTTACTTCCGAGAGGCACAGCAGGGTCTGAATTCAGAGGCCGTTGTCATGTTTTTTCATCAGAGAAGGCTGTCAGGAGAAGCCTCGCAGCCAAGGACCACTGTTCCACCGCTGCGCCCAGCACAACTGCCGCCGCGGCCTCGTCCGACGGCCCAGCGGCACGTCACTGTCAGGGAGTGTCATCATTTCTTTACCTGACACACGCCACCAAAAAAAAAATCATCCTTCATGACCTTTAATTACTTGGCATTTCAAATCTCTTAATTGTCGTGACTAATGCCAGACCTGCAGTTTCACCCGACAGGCCCAGAGTGAATCAATGCCCCGCAGTGAATTGTCACATTTTCAGCAGGTCGTAGCTGACGTTGGCCGGGCGTCTTTCCAATGCTTCACCTCACTGACTCAGCGGGGTCGCTCACAGGTCGATCGGTGTGGCATCAGAGCAGTGGTGAACAGTAGTGATACAGAAAACACGGCAGGAAGGCATCTATGTAGTTAGTGGACAAGAAAATGTTTAACTTGAATCAAAACATTTTATGGCATTTTATCTACAAATCCACTGTCAGATTTCTACAATTAATTCTGACCAGTCATTATTCTGCAATTTGCCTCAAGACAGACCAGTGTTAAAGGTCCGGTGTGTAAAATTCATGTAAAATTAAATCAATATGGCAGAAATTCAAGATAAATCTATTATACTTATTAAAGGCTCATTCTGGGATAATGAAAGACAACAATTCATAAAATCAGATGATCGTACACTTGTACACAAAATTATATCAGGAGTCGGGTCAGGACTACTATGTTTTTACAGGAGCCCACAGTGGACAAACTAAACATCTTTTGAGTTTTGATGCCAACTGAAGGCTAAATTAGAATGATGCTGTAAATGGGTTTAAATGATGATTGATCAGAATTAAACTGAACCTGGAAAACATGAATGGCAAAAGTTTTCAATAATCCAATACATAATTTAAAATATTTTAACTTTAACAGTAAAAATTCTTATGAATTGCAATTAAAGAACAACGGTTTTAAACAGTATTGGTATCTCTAATGTTATGGTGCGTTCCTGTTGTAGTCGGAAGCCGGAATTTCTGAGTTCCCATTTGAAAGTTTCATCTGGAACATTCACTCAAGTCGGAATTTCTCACTTAGAAAGTCGGATCAACATCACAAAATGGCTGCCACTCGCATTAATAGTAAAAAAAAAAAAATGCTCGGCTACCTTTGCTGTCAATTGATCCTCTTTCTTATTGGTTTCACAGTAACTCAGTCACACACAGACGGCTGTTATTATTATTTATTATTTATCCATGGACATGTTGCTATGCTATTTGTGTGTGTAAGGTAATATGTAGAATGTTGCTACTGACTTGTATTGCTAACAACGGCTAGCAATGGCTAGCTGGAGACACTTTTCCATCCTTAGGCCCTTTTCCGTCATAGAAACTTTTCTCAAAACTTCAGCACATACCAGTCGAAATTACCCGGGTAAATATTACCCTGGTACTAAATTTACCCGGGTAAATTTAGTACCAACTGGCGACTAGAGACTTTTCAGATTTCCGTTCGGACGGAACGAACATGCGAATGATTCTGATCCGACGCAGCCTCTCATGAACATCAACCAAGGAAAAAAAAAATTACGTTGGCGAGCACATTTGTCTTGTAATTGTTTTATAGTTAATTCTTGTTTATTAACATGAAACGGGTTTTGAGAAACAAACACAATCAAGCGATCCACTGGTGTGTTAAATGTTTTGACTTCATGTCGTCAACAACACTCAAGAACTTTGAGGTACGGTGGAAATGCAAACCACACAGATTACCAGGAACCTATTTACCCAGGTAAAATGGTTCCTGGTAATAAAAGTTCCTGGTAACTTTGGTGGAACGCACTCAATTTTCGAGGTGATGTCACTGCCAGGTTTGACTTCAGATGTAAAGGAAATGCACCATTAACTGTGTTTTAGTCCTGACTTTAAAGCGCTTCTCTTTCTGGAGGTGAATCGGCCGAACGTCCTCTTACAGACTGTAATCTGATCAATGGATCTGACTGAGCTCTTGGATCAATCAGCAGAGGTCAGGGACTCAATAGATGAGGGAGGGAATCCTCTTGTTTCTGCTCTCATTAATTGAATTTCTATTAGCTCGACTGTACTGCTAGTGAATGGCTTAATTGCGGTGGAAAGGCGGAGCAGAGACTGCAGCAGCTGGTGTGCATTGTGGTGAGCTGGTCGTCCCTCCCTGTGATATTCACCATCTGCTGTCTGCAAAACAACTCATTTATATACTGTCACTTCCAGGGGAGCCTTTATTTATCAAGTGACCACTATGCAAATCACCTGCAGAAGATCTGGCTGATCTAATTGCCCGAATCTTATATGTGAACGGTCTGATTTTCATCCCTCTGAAAGTGGTTTTAGTTTATGTTTGGATTTTGATTTGGTGGTTTTTTACTTGTCTCACTGAGAGATGACAGCATTCACTTAGTGTTTTTCCGCAATTAAAACTCAATAATTATGCCCAGTTCACTCTTGTGACACGTGAATGAATTTGTGCAGGAGAACAATATAGGCGCCACTAATTATAAGAGATATGATGAGCGTTAATTAAGACAAGCCTTCATATTCACATCACGGATAGACTTTTGTTTTCTCCCTGTGATGTGATATTAAGTATAAACTTGTATGTTTACATTTCCTAAAATAAAGCCAGGCAGTTTTAAAATGTAAAATTAGCAACAGCCGGATCATTTCAGATTTAATGAAACCTTACTAGAAACAATTTGCAGATTTGCAAATGCACACTTACTGGTCATATTTATTTGGGTGAACCTGTTCCTGCAGTGAAGTAATTTCGGTCATTATTTGCCTGTGTAACTAAAAAAAAACTACATTTCCCCTCAAAGCAACAACAAGAAATGATACATGTTCCTCAAAGTAAACTTTTTAAATTATACTCATTATGATTTTTTGGGTCCCCAAACACATTTTTTTTAGAATTTTCCCAACCTTTTAGTTAAGATTTGTGTGCATATTTTTAATAAAAACACAAGTGGGACTGTCCAAAAAAATACAAACATTTGGGAAAAACATCAAAGAAGAACTGAAGATGACTGTGACAACAAGCCTTCCTATGAATTCTAGGTTGTTTTTATTACATGCGTTGCAGATGCATGTATAGGACTGCAGTAGTTAAGTAACTTGCTCAGGACTCTTGCTCCCTAACCATGTGAGAAATGTCTGAATTGTGATTTTGTTTATCCTTTCCCATCTTGTATTATTATTACTTTTCTTTGACCTATGATTTTGGTAGCTGTATGTGCGCTCTGTCTCTATAGAGGGATATTTTGACAGGATTAGTGAAGTCCAATCTCAAGACTGCTTTCAACTGTAATTGTAGTTCCCCGTCACTTTGCAAATTAACGGCAATAAAGTTTAAAATGGTTTTTAAAAAATTATTTGTAATTAATTAAATAAATATATCCTGGATATGATTCGTTTACTAATTCAAAATGATATCAGATGTTACAGAAATTCTGCACAAATCTTTGGGGTCACATCTTTTAAAAAAGTGGACACCCATATAGAAGGTTTGGTCAACACAGATGTAGACCACACCACTGCTGTACAAAAACAGAAAATGTACCATGTACGGTGTACCTAATAAAGTGGCAGATGAATGTTTGTGGCTTCCACGTGTGACATAACTTGGCTCTTGGAGAAAACATACCTGGTGAATGATGGTTATAATACAGTATATTATGTTTAGCCTGTCATGGATACGATTATGTCATATGAAGACTGGATACTGGAAGATGTCAGGTTCACATGTCAGGTCACCACAGAAACACGCTAATCTGAAAGCAACACTGATGAGTCAGCGGTTCCACATTACATGCTCACACGTTAGATTTGCATGACATCATCGGTGATTGACAGGTGCGTGATATGAACGAGCTGGAGCAACGTGTCAGGACAGATAAGAGACAGGAAGTTGTGCCGATGTGGTGAGAAAGAGTGGACATGTGTGTGTGTGTGGTACCTCTCTGAGCGAGGGGTCAGTGATACTGTCCAAGCTGACTGAGCCCTCGTACGTCAGGTAGTGGAAGACGTTGAGGGCGCGCACTGCCTCCGGGCCGCGCTGCTTGTAGCCGAAAATAAGGTCAATCCACTGATGCAGCTGACACGACACAAACTCGCTTTCCAGGGCCTGTCAGAGGCGAACGGGGCAATTAGAGGTGAGAGGCTGAGCAGCAGCAGCAGCAGCAGCAGCAGCAGCAGCAGCAGCAGCAGCAGCAGCAGCACAGGCGGTCAAAGACACAACACAGATATGTACCTGCTCCACAACAGTGACCTCAACAACACAGAACCAACTGGTGTGTACAAACATGGCCCATTTAAATCACCGTCAGCGTAAAACGCTTAAAAGCTTCTGGGGAAAAAAAAGGGGAAGCACGGTTAAAAACGTTAAGATGAGTAGCCGAGAGCAGATTATTCCAGAGAGTTAGTGTCGTCCTGATTCTAATCAATATCCTAAAGGTCTTGAGACAGATGATTACATGTGTCTTACATCTGGAGGACTGCGATCGTGTCTGTCCTGATGTTCCCTCTGTTTTCCTCGGCCAAGTTTATTCAAATAAATTTCCTTCAGCTTTACTCAATCACAGACTCCAGGACCTTCTTTGCTGTTCTCCAAAACCTTAGTTGTAAAGATTGCTCAACATTTTAGAATCAATTTAAATAATTCTACTGGTTTTTTAAAAGGTCTTACTTGTCTTTGGTCCATTTTAGGATTGATTTGTCTGATCTCCTCCATTTTCACTCCTCATCCAGAGTCACTGAGGTCCAATAATCAAACAACAATTAAATTGAAATTGAGTATTTTCACAGACTTAATTTCACTTTTAATGACCTACCTCTTCTCTCTGGCCTTCATATCGGAATGAGAACATTTCATACCAACACATTTTCTCAGATTTATACCATTTTACTATTTTACTTACTGGGTTTTATGTACTTCTTAGGGAACAACCACATTATCCTTTTTTTCTTTTACTTCCTTTTGAGGGCTTTGCCATGTATGAAAACACACCAAACACACTATGACCTGTAAAAATGTGATCTGACAGAGTTTTAGGGTGAGCCCATGCATTTTAAAGGAATTATAGTTAAAGAAACATCCACATTTGTCTTCTAATCTTCTTTTTAGGGCCAGTTGGGCCAATGATTGCGCCTCCTACCGGCAGCAGGAAGTACACCTTCAATAACAACCATTGTTTTAATTTACATGAAGCTTTTCAAGCTGTGACCTACACATGCACATGCACACACAATTCTTCAATTGAAAGAGGATTCTGCTAATTTATTTAAAATCTCCCGTGACCCACGCGTTTAGGAATCACTGATTTAATCTTCAAAACCCATTGGAATTACACGATTTTCTTTTAATTTTCCTCTGTAAAAGAAAAATAAACAAAAGATTCCTTAAAATCTTGGGTTACAATTTCGCAACAAGCTCCCATAGTTACATGGGATTTATACCGCCCTGGTTATTGCATTACAACATTTACAGACAGTGAAAACGACCACCTCGGTCACTCTAGAGTGTTAATAATGACATCAGCTCAGGTTTCTTTGTCCACTTAACAGACAAAGAAATGGGTTTGATACTAACAGGGATTCTGTTCACGATGAAACCATGTGCAGGAGCAACAATGATTAAAAAAAAATGACATGTGAGTGTGAAAGGGGGAGACCAGATTTTGCTTTTTGTGGGAGTGTTAGTGAGTGATATGTGATCGAATGTAACGATGATGGTTATTATATTTAAATATATATATGAATATGTGATGTATTGTTCCACATGGAACAATATAATTCCCTTGCATGCTGGTGGAAGGCTTTGCTGGAGGAATTTCCACTCCTCCCCTCGCACCAGGAATAACAGCCATTACCGACAAAGCCTGCTCGAGCACACAGAGGCACAGTTTGCCACAGGGCATATCACGGCAATTGAAAGTGGCACATGCAAAGATGGGAAGGAGGGAGGACGGGAGGGGGGGAGGTTTGAGAGAGAACGAGGGGGGGGGGGAGGCAGGGAGAGAGATTCCCTGACAGAAATGAAATAATAGAGGAAGCAAGAGTGTAAGGCCCAGAGAACAAAAGAAAGACAAAAACATGGGGGCAGAAAAGGAAGGTAGCATCACACTTGCATCCTTCAACAGCGAGAAAATATCCACTCTAATCCTCTTGTTTTGGAGATACAGACATGTCCCCAAAAAAACTCCCAGCCTGTTTCCAACCCTCCTGACTCCCCTCTTCCACTCTTCCACCCCTCGCAGCTCAGCCAGGCAGTGTTGGTACAGCGCAGGGAAAGGTCACCTCCAGAAGACCAGCCCAGCTGTGTCACTCAGGCTGAAAAGGTCAAACATGTTACCACCGTCTCACTTTATTTCCCACACGTGATACAAAACCACGGTGGTCGCAGGACACACATTAAACTGTGTGTTCTTTGAGCGTTGTTACTGAAGGTTGTCTTCTTTTGAGGAGGAGATTTTGATGAATATTTTGATTAAAAACCTGGACTGGACTCCCAAACTGGACTCCCATCCGGGCTGTTTGTTTCTCCGCATTTATGTGCTTTAATTATGTTTTGTATGGTTTTATTTTAAATGTTTTATGTTTCATGATTATTTTCTTTTACTCATTCTGTACAGCACTTTGTTAGTAAATAAAACTGAATCGAATTGAATTGAATTAAGACAGTGGTTCTCAAACACTGGGTCAAGAACCATGGAGGGGTCACAGGAGATTGTTCCTGGGTCTCTTTAAACAAATATGCACAAATATTTTCCCCCAGCGTATTTTCCCGATAAGCAAAATAATCCGAAAACTTAAGGATCTCACTGGACACATTTAAAAATGGTTAACTTTAATTTGCTACTTGTGGTGATGACAACGTGTCAATAAGTAAATGTCTTATATAGAAATAAAAGACAAAGTGAGAGTGGAAAATGTCACATGCCTGAACCTTACCATCCTGTTGATCCGGACAAGGTCTTCAGGTTTTTTGGCCCAGGCTGGTAAGTCCACGTCACAGACCACGGTCCTGTCCTCCCTCATCCCCAGACGGTAGCTGCTGCTGTTTACGAACATCTCCGGGAGGTAGTAGAACTCAGGAGTCAGCTCCTAACGTTTAATACGGAAGAGAGTTTGTTTAATGCTTTAGCCTTTATTCGGACTGAGGAGAATAAAAAATTGGAAGTTTTCTGAGCATATACTGATTTTATCCAGATTTATTTTGACAGTCCGGACAACAAAACAAATAAAGACGTTATTTTTCGTTATTTGGTCTCCATCTTCTTCTCTTTCCTCTCTTTATACATTTGATGCTGAACTTGTTTCTGTACATGTGACATCGACTGCAGTGGAGATTTTCCTCACTCGACGTGAGGGTGTAAGGACAGAGGATGTCACCCGCTGTACAGACTGTGAAGAAGCTGTGTTTGTGATAAATAAAATTAACTTTACTTGACAGTCCGCCGATGCAGTGCTGGGCCACACGACCCGTCAGTATCAGTTTCCACGAATGCAGTTAGTAGCTCGTCGACTAACGCCATTTAATTGGACAACTGTGCTTACAGTGTAGACGAGCACTCGTGGAGAATTCACAATAAACTGAACATGGAGCGTCACTCACAACATCTGCAACACCAGAAATCAGCTCCTCAACACCCAGTCAGTTGTTCCTAAATGGACTTTGTAAGGCAACGCTAGCAATTACAACTTACAATTCTGATCAAAAATGTTTTAGTAGTTTAAGAAGTTAACCCTGGCCTTCATCGTGGCCTTAACTGGTGTTGTTTCTCTTGTATGGTGATGTGCAGATGATGAAGAAGACTCTGCCGACACTGTATTTCTTGCATATAACAATGTTTATTACAAGGAAACACAGCATCTAAACAGACATCCCGGTGCTGTCTGTGAGAGGATCGGCAGTCAATGTGATACCTCTAACTCCAGCTTCTACTCATATCCATTATATACGTTCAGCCCTTGCCTCTTTAGGTTCCTGGGCCACCTGTGTACACTCCCAGGTCAATAGTGAGCCCAACGGCATAGCTAGTTTTTAACCTTCAGGGTCGACCAGATATCACTCATGTCCTTGAACTCAAAACAACAACTCGTTACCATCTGGTTGCATCTGGTCATGGAATGTCAGATATGTCACTGGAAAAGGGGACAACAACAACAGAACAGCTTTATTCTATGATTTATTACAAAATACTCTGCAGGCACTGGCTGTAGAACATCACTGTATCTTTGGCTGACAGTTTACCAGAAATAGCTTATTGAAAACCAGGACACGCTGCTTTTGCCCACACATGATGCCATGTTGAATCCCTCAGAACAAACAAGTGCTAATTGCTAACTTTACCAGACAAATGACCCAAAGTAAAGGTGCTGTTTCTATTTCAGCAGAAGTTGTGTACATAGTCAGTTGATTAGAAGTGTGTCCTCCTCCACGACACCAGGTGGCGATACGCCCCGTGTTAGCTTGTTAGTATCAGGGAGTTTTGTGGTTTAGCTAACAGCTGCAACCGGCTGTAACTTTGCGATATACACAAATCTCCTCTCAGTCTCAGAGTTTTGTTTTATTGAACTGACTGAGCACCAAGATATTTCTGTTTTCTCGTATGGAGAAATTACGCGGGGACGTAATGTCTGACCACACAAATCTTATTTGAGGAAGAATTTAATTTCCTTCAGCCTGGCAATATCACAGTTTTGGATAGCAACGTTTTTAATCGCAGAACCCCCCCAAAAAATTCAGCCCACAAAATAAGTGTGAGGAGAAAAGTGTTCGGTTTCCTGCGGAGATGAAGTGAGAATTCAAAGGGGAAGCTAACACAAAACAAGTCGACAGCGAGAGGTGCTAGTCCAGTTATTCCAACGCAGAGGTGTTTGGTGTGTGAAATGAAACTGGGAGTGATTTGGGATTTTCTTGCCGCTCTCTCGGCTCCTGTGATGGGGTCACGACCTCAGCGTGGAGAGGAAGTCAGCGCGGTAAAAAGAGCCCAGTGTGATTCCACACACGGAAGACGAGAGCAAACATTTACTCCGAGTTCTGGGGCGAGGCTATTCCTCCAGGATTTTCCCTTCCAGGGTTGACTCGCCACACTGGTGTGGATGTAAGCTAACATCAACACTAACCATTTCACAAAGCAGACGGCAGTTTTTTTTTTTTCTCTTTTTCAAGAGGGACTTCTCACCTTCCAGACAAATTAACATTTCCACATGATGTAGCAGTGACTAGCAGAGATTTGAAACTCACCACAGTGAACACTTAAAGTTAAAGACTTTATTAAACCCTCCCAAAAGTCACATTTAAATTTTAGTGTTGTCACAGTTATAGTACAACAAAACCTTCTCCACATTTGACTGGAGAAGTGACTGGTTTTACTGCAGCTAACTATATAAATTTATTAATTTATTTATATAAATTTATTTAATAAATGTATTAATTTATTTAGAACAGATTATTTTAAGATATATAACATCATATCATATACAAGTGAGAACCATGTGTTTACGTGTTCATTTAATGTACCTAAACATACAGTATATCCCATATGTACACAATATACTGTATGTATGTTGCATATACAGTACTGTGCATAAGTCTTAAGGCCACCATTAGATTTGTTGTTTTAGCAATGCTGTAATGACCATACTGTACAATTATTTCTCAATCACTTTATTGGAACACATCCTGAAAATATGGAGAAACACATATGCAGTTTGAAAACAACATCTTTTTCAAAAATGCTTCTATAATATCAAATATTTAGTGTGAGCTACATTTCCACTTGAACAATAACACAACCATGGCTCTTTAAAACCTGGAATGGAACCCTAATGTTATCGGTCAAACCTGTGTTTCTCCTACTATTTCATGGCAACAAATAGCTGCTGTGAAAAAGGTCTATTATACCTGGTTTACTCAAGACATGTTTGAGCATTACATACACATGTTGCACAAGTTCAACTCACTGACAGGTTGATCATATAGTAGAAGACTGACTTTTAGTCACATCTTTTCAATCTAAACGCCAATGATCACATGACTGACATAAAAACAACAAAGCTGGTGGTGGCCTAAGACTTATGCACAGTACTGTATATATACAATATATACATTAGATTGGAGAGAAACTGACAAAGGAGATTATTCGCGCACTGGCCAGTTTATTAGAAACACAGGACACCCAACATTAAAAACAGGAATGTTTTTAATGTTATTGTATTCTGTTTATCATTTCAAACTGGTCTGGTCATTCTGCTGCCCACTGGATCTTTTCTGTTTTCCAGACAGTTCTCTGTAAACACTAGAGAGGGTCATGCATGAAAATCCCAGTCAATCAGCAGCAAAACACAGACCAACGTTCATCATCACTGATCTTTCCTTATTGTGATGCTTAGTTTTAACTCCAAGAACTCATCCTCACATTTTCTACATACCTTAAAGCTCTGAGATGCCGCCACGTGATTATCTTAGTTAAATATATGAAGTAACAAGTGGGTCAGGAGGTGTACCTAATAAAGTGGCCAGTGAAAGTAAAATCCAGTTTAACTTTCTTAGCACTCTGAAATTACATATATCCAGGTTACAAGTAATGAATGAAACATGCTTTTAACAGATAATGGGCTTCAAATGCAAAAAATGCCATATGAAACCCAGTTCTAACCCTAATAACCGTATAAGCCTTAACCCTAAGGTTAAGATTGTGAGGACCATATATACCATATACCATAATATCCTCAGAAAGGTAAGTCTAAATTAGATTTTATCCTAAAAGCCGACTCAACACGTACAAACACACAGTTAAACAAAGTCTTATCCCTAAACTTAACCATAACCACATGTTCTTTTATTTTAACAAATAAAAGAACACACAGAGAGACAGGACATGTTGAATGTGCTCCTCTGTCTCGGAGGCCGTCGTTACACAGGAGGGAGCAGGACACAGTTTATAAAAGGGGTTTTTATGAATGCAGTGTTTGTCAGATTCAATGGTAGTTTGGAGTTTTATATTGCCTATGGGATAAATAACGTGCGGAGCTTTTAGGCCCCTCGTAAATCACGAGGGTTTTTGGGAGCGAGGTAGCATGACATGGTACAGACCAATAACACCGCTGCTCTGCTGTTGGTCACTTGCCACCCATCACACACGAGAGGGAAGGTTCCTCCCCTGTTTCCGTCTCTCACTCTCTCTCTCTCTCTCTCTCTCACACACACACACTTTCCCTCCTCTTTACGTTTGTAAACTTCCTGCCGTAATTCACTGCCAAGCCGTTAAACCTGCCAGCTCTGTTTTTCAAGCCAGCCTCCCATGGCACCCATTAATTCTGCAACAGCATCGTAATGGGCTAACAAGTCAATCACATGAGCCTCCGTTGCTTTACACTGTGTCACCTTAATGACATGTTCGTCAGAATCTGTCACCGGTGCAGAGCTGCCGGACTCCCTCAGACAGCGGGCTGGCAGTTTTGTGTGTGAATGAGGAAATATATATATATATGTGTGTGTGTGTGTGTGTGTGTGACCACTAATAAGAAAAACTCTGGCTGTGCCAGTTAACCTAACTGTGTGTCCACACCACAGAATAAATTAAGCAGTGACCACTCTCACCATGAACAATTTGCATCAGGTGAAATTTGAACTGGGCACATGGTGGAGAAGTGGCTATCGTCGCTGCCTTGCAGTAAAAAAATGATTTTTTTTTCCATCTGATTTTCACTCCCACAGTCCAAAAACATGCAGAGGTTAATTGGACGCCCCTTAATTGAGTGTAGATGTGGAGTGAGGTCTATTATACCTGGTTTACTCAAGACATGTTGGAGCATTACATACACATGTTGCACAAGTTCAACTCATTGACAGGTTGATCATATAGTAGAAGACTGACTTTTAGTCACATCTTTTCAATCTAAACGCCAACGATCACATGACTGACATAAAAACAACAAAGCTGCTGGTGGCCTAAGACTTATGCACAGTACTATACATATACAATACATACATTAGATTGGAGAGAAACTGACAAAGGAGATTATTCGCGCACTGGCCAGTTTATTGGACGCCCCTTAACTGAGTGTAGATGTGAATGTGGGAGTGAATAGTTGTTTGTGTCCGTGATGGACAGGTGACCTTTTCACCCTACGTCAGCTGGGATTGGCTCCACTTGCCCCCATGACCCTCATGTGGAGGATAAAGCAATAGAAAATGAATGAATTAATGCAATTTGAACTGCAAAGGCCCAAAAATCCAAACTACTCCGATAGTACTGCGACCAATAGAACTTTACAATCGTTACAAACAAGCCTATCTTCTAAACTGTTAATAATCTCAATGTAAATACCTGGAAATAAAAGCTGAAATACTGAACTCTTGTCTTTATAGTCATCTTTTGATTTTTTTTTACAGCAAAATTGAAGGAACAGGTGTCGCTTTTTCAATACTTATGGAGGAGACTGTGAATGTTGTAATGATGTTATTAAGTAGTCAGCCCATACATATTTAAATAATCATACTCAGGGAAAAAAAGTGGTACGAGTGCCTCCCTAAAATAGACACATCACCCCCGTTTTATACAAACTCTGTTTTGGCTGTAAGTTCATTTTAGAACTGATCTTTTGAAGATTTTACTCTTTGCTTCATAAATACATGAATGGCCTTAATTGGCGGACATTTTAATTTTGCACTCATCTGGTCAACGGTTACTGGACGTCACCAGGTCAAGCTACAAAATGTGGAGTGACTGTTCCTTTAAAAGCTCTGGAACAGGTTACATCCCTGGTTTGCATTCAATTACTGACATATTAGAATTTGTCACTGAACGATCTACGTTAATTAGTCTGTATAAAATATACGGCCAATATTGCAACAGTTGTTGGATATTTTTGGGAAAACATGATGCTGCTGAAAGTCTGCATCTGTATTTGCAGTTTGGCTTGGTTTTTGAACAGGAAGTTGAATCTCCTTTGACTTCTACTACTTTATATTAATACTAATACTCTGACTACTTCCTCTACTATTACTACTACTATTAAAAATAAAGATAATAACAAAATCACTCAGAGAGCTCAGACCTCCGTAAAGGCTTACACACACTGCGTTTTACAAACTTGCAACTGAAATGTTTCCATTTTGATCAGAACTTTCTGGATCTGTACAGAACTTTACCTGCTTATAACTGTTACCATCTCACATAAACATGACAAAATTCACCCGGATCTGTTAAGCCGTTGCTGAGATATAAACACATATGGGACTGAATCATGTTACATTCAAACGTCTGCCAAGTCTGTAATCTGCAATCCACAATTTTGCCCATTATAAGAGAGAGGGAAGATTTCTTTACAAGCATCAGTGGGTCGATGCTTCACAAAATTGAATGGGGACATACTTGGGCGATCACCTGCACATCGCAAAAAAAATTTAGATTGATCCGTTAAAAACCGCTAACAGAAGAACAAACCTAGAGATAAACTCACACCTATGATAACATAACCTCCCTGGTGGAGATAATAATTATAATAATAATAATAATAATAGCAAGAATAAACAAGAAAGCCTCTGCAGCAGTTGATGCTTAGACTCTAATGAAAGGTGTGAATGCATATTAATAAAGGGAGTTGTTTCCTTGTTTCCTTGTTCTTCCAGAAGGTCGTCCCCATCAGGGGTTAATCCTGCCTTGCCCTTGTTGTCATTACGGCTGCAGGAGCTCCGGGTTAATGAAGGAGAGACCCTGGTAAAAAAAACAAGCTGCCTTTTAATCAGAGCCCCTATGACCAGCTCAGTGTACTGGGCTGAAACTGACCTTAACCCCTGACTCTCTACATGGTGTTACATTTTTAGGTGCCTTATTATTACCCCCTCCTCTTCTTCCTCCTCCTCCTCCTCCTCCTCCTCCTCCTGTTGAGGACATGATGTTTATGACCACATTTATCTGTCGTTCAGTGGGAGATGTTTCAGAAGTGTGTATGTGTCAAGTGCTGTAATTAACTGATAATTAAGTGATTGTAGAGTTAAAAACGGTGCTAATGAAATGCCTGCTCTGCCCAGATGTTTATTTCTTTTTGTTTTTTGCTGTCTTTTGACCACTCAAAGCTGCTTCAAGCTACAGTTCTGCCATTCACCCATTCACGCCCACTCGAACTGAACCCACGACCTCGTAGTTGAAAGACAACTTACCCAACCACTACTGATTCCGTAAAGATTATATTAATCTGTCTTTTGGGAGACTACATGATATAGTAATTGGTAAAAATTTACAGCAAGGTCTATAAATCAGGTTAACTAATTCAGTAATAAAAACAAATTATTAAATCATTAGTTAGTAGTTAATTAATCATGAAGTAATTATTATCAACTAATCATTGCTAAATTTCCCCATTGTGAGACTAATAAAGGAGGATTTTATCTTATCTTATCTTATCTTATCTTATCTTATCTTATCTTATCTTATCTTATCTTATCTTAATGTTTATTAATCATTAGTTAATGGTTAACTAATCATAAGCTAGATAGATTATAGAAAATAATTAGATAATAGCTAGTCATTGGTATATTTCGTTGTTGACAAATAAAAGAACATCTTATCGTATTATATCGGTAATTAATCATTAGTTAACGGTTAGCAAATCATAAATAAAGTATTAGTTAACTGATTATTAATTAATTATTTGCTAATCTTTACGTAATGATTGACGAATCCTCTTCACACATTCCGTGTCTTTTGTCCTCAGAATGTTGAGGACCTGTTTCTATCGCGCAAACTCATGTACATGTGACATTTCTGAATCAAATGTCATGAGCATGTAGGTTCATGATTACCAGATTAACTAGTTATACGTTTAGGGTTAAATAATCATTGTTTCTAAATTCGCCTGAATTAATGAACAAAAAAAAAAAAAAACACCACAGCATGTTTTTTTTTGTGTTTTAAAGTTTAAGCTTAACATGGAAAAAATAATAATGATGCCATCTTTTATGGTATGCGAAAGCCACCATAGTTCCCCGACACACTTGTTTCCTGCAACTTGCAGAATCACCATTAGATGTCAATATTTCTTACGCACTGGCCCTTTAACGCATTATCCTTCAAGATCCAAAAAAAAAACTATTTAATTATAATAGTTTTTTTATAATAATTACTTCTATTTTGAAAAATAGAAGTAATTATGACCAAAAAATTATGTGTCCCATGTTTTACCTGGTTGCACTGAAAGTACACCAAACTAGTTATTGCGTAACGTTTCCCTGCTTTTCATACATTATGAAACACTGTTAGTAAAGCACAAGTGTCCTCTGCAGTGCAACCTCTGTCTCCTAATAGATCAGTATCCAGTCTTTGTGTGTAAAAACAAATGCATGCAGACATACAAGTAGTTGAGAGCAGACTGTATTTGTTAACAGGGTGGCGTTGGACTATTCTCTGCCTCTTTGCTGGCTTGCAGTTTTCGGCATCTGCCTCACATACATCGTTGGCTGCTCTCCTCCACATCCTGGCGAGTAAAAGCCCTGTCCCTACATAAAAGACTACATTTTAAATAGCTTTTGTCATTAATGCTTTATTAATTGCCTGGGGCGACGCTCACCCAGTGCAGGGTGTGTTAGAAATGTATGACACTTTGAGGTCAGTGCGTTCTCCTGCTGCGTGTTATGCAGTGGGCGAAATGGAGGCTTCAGAATCCGCAGGGTTCAGCGTTTTCCGTGTGGATTTGAAGCAGGAAAGAGGCTTTGTTCAAAGTCATACACAGACAAAGAATCCATTTACCTCCAAAGAAACTGTTTGTTTTCTGCATGAGATAAATCAAACGTGGATTTCTAAGCGCTTAGGTTGCACCAGCTTTTTGATTTGCTGTTTGGGTGAGGCATTTATAATTAATGGTATATATTTTTTTTTTTGCAATCCCAGTGAGTTACATCGACTGAGGAGGTAGGGTTATACCGCCAATTATATATGGTATATAGCTGCAATTCTTCTCAAGCTTAGTGTGCAATATACAGTGCATATTGATATTTCCATCCATTTATCATCCGACACCCAACAAGTGCATTAAATCTGCCGGAACTTGCAAAGAAAGAAACGTGATAGAATTTGAGAAAACCTGGAGGTTCAGGGTTTCCTGTTGGCTCCCCAGTTTCCTCTCGCAGTCCAAAAACACGCAGATTAGGTTAATTTGGCCACTCTAAATTAACCGTAGATTATTTGTCTCAATAAATTGGCAACCTGTCCAACCTATGTCAGCCATGATTGGCTCCAGCAGCCTCCACAACACTCATGTGGGGGATAAAGGTATACAATGAATGGTTGGACTGTTTGTTTTTCTAATTCTTTCAAAGTAATTGCTTTTCCTTACTTAAATTAATCTGCTTTAATCTACATTGATCCCAAGTATCTTTGAAACATTGGTTCTATACTAAATTGCAAAAAAGCTAATTCCTGTGTTAATGTTAACTTGCTTTGTGAAGGCCAGTTAAAGTTCCTTGAGACAATTGGGAAGTGGACAAGTAGGTGGACTGTCACTACCCAAACAATAATGGAAACCCATTTTGTTTTACACAAGTGCAGGATGTAGCTCAACTTAATATTAACCTCGGAAACAGCCTTTGTAAAAGAAAGTAGCCACACTTTTGTAGGTGGTACCCATCGGGAAGCCACGTGGACAAGCCCTCCTTTTGTTGCAGTCTGCAGTCTACCCACAAGATGTCACTACACTACATAATGGACCTCAAAGGATTTGAGTTTTCAAGTCTTTTTTTTAATACATATAAAAGCAAAACTTAAATTGTACTAGTTTGTGCTTGTGGTGAGTCTCACCTTGACGTCAGAAGTGTCCCTCTGACAGTTTCTCCAGGAGCGGGCGATGCCTGAAAATGTGCGGTCAGGATGGTCAAATTTGTTGTTATTGGAACTGAGGAAAAACGTGGTGAAGGGCTCCTGCAGAGAAAGAGAATACGGACTTTCCTGATATGATCTTATTTTTCCTTTCCTAATAAATGTCTTCATGCACGCAGAACCCACGTGTACGAAGTGAGATTTGACTCTGAATAATTTCAGGCAAATTAGGGCTCTTTAAACACCAGTTCTTTGTTCTGTGTGAACATAAACCCAGTATATGCTAAAATAAATTGGAATTCTTCAGGCATCACAAAAATCGATGATCTCTACCCAAAGTTGCCTCATTTCGGCCTCTTGACGTCCATTTTTATAGCAGTCATCATAATCAACATGATGAAATTACTAATTTCTTGTGAATAATTCAAACAATCAGCTTTGTTTTATTGTTGATCTTTTCCTGCAGAAGACTGGGGGATTTCTGTGGACATCAGTCACTCACTGTGTCTCAGCCTGGGGGGGAGAATTAATTAGCCTTTTTCTTTCCCCGAGTACAGTAAACCATGATGATAATTGGCTCAAGTTGGGTTTTCCTCTGCCTGAGATGGCGACTGCTGCCGGCTGGAGCGGACGGATCACTCACCAGAGGAAGAAAGGGATTGTGGGAAACAAACCCAGAGAGGGCAATCTAACTGCTGTCAAGGGAGGTCCCTCAGTTCATCAGCCATTTTCTACTAATGACGAAGGAGGAGGAGGAGGAAGACAGGAACTCCCCCCTGCAAAGTTCCTTCAAATTAATAAGCTGACGTCAAAGTCAAATGAATCAACGCCGCGGAGGTTAGAAGGGTTTATTTTGTGGAGAATAGATTGGAAGTGTGTGCACCTCCTCCCGCTGTCTCCCACAGTAAATGAGGACAGTGCTCAGTAACCTTGATGGACATGTCTCCAGCGCTCACTGGGTTGCCTGAAACACATAAACCTGTCACAGCGGCCTCTGTAAATCATTACAGAGCCACTCTTTATTTAGTTCACATATGCCGGTTTACTGGCCTGTGAAATGTGTTTTCTGAGCACCATTGGTCCAACTCTAGGTCCAGTCAAATTGAGACGTTTAGACCCCTTTCCCCCCCCCCCCCAATGCAGAAGCCGACAGACCTTCAAAGTAACAACACCATCAAGTCTGACAAGTGACAATCAGCTAATGCCGAGTCAAAAATGAAAATCCGTCTGTAGACGTGGGCCGGACTTCATTTCTATTCAGATGCCTGACTAAGTCGGGGAATTTTCAGAGGTTTCACTCACTATTCTGACAAGCCAGTGCAGGGTGGAGGCAGCGGTGGAGTAGTGGGAGTTGTAATGACAAGGTGGCGTCTGGTCGTCCTCCCACATCTCGTAGCGTTCGGCGTAGAACGCGGCGCGCTTCGGATTCAGAGCACCGACAGGCTGGAAAGAAAATAGAGCAATGATTAAGTTCCTGCAGTGAAATATTTTGTTATTAAAATGCACATTTCCCCAAACAGCAATATATTTGCAAGCATCCTAATGCAGTGTTTCCCTAACTTTCTATATGGAGACCCACTTTTAAAGACAGCAAACTATCGTGACCCAAATGACAAGAAGAGCAAATTTGTGCATAATTTAGAGACTAATTTACAGCAATATCTGCTTTCCTAATGCTGCTTTCCATTTGTAGTCAGGAGTCACAATTTCCAAGGATTTCCAACTTGGAAACTTTGAGCAACCTAGGATTCCTAAGATGGCTGCCCCAAAAACAAACACTACTTTTTTTTTACCACTAATAGTACTTCTGCTCTATTTGTTTCACAGTAAATCAGATGTACACATATATGTGTAATTTTTATCCATAAACATATGCACCATATAGTGAGTAGATGTTGTTACTGACTATAATTGCTAACAATGGGTAGCTCGGGAGACATTTGTGTCTTCACTCTGGAAACGCAGTGAACCCAGAGGTGACATCACTCCCAGTTACGTCTTCCAAGGTCACTCAGCCCAATGCCTGATTTTGAAAACCGCGCTCTGAAGTGACGGCTCCGGCATTTGCAAGAGGAGGAATCGAAAAAACATAAACAAAAACATAAAGACCTGAACCTTGAACAAAGGGTTGGGAAAATTCTGCAAATTTGTTTGAGGACCCAAAAATATCTCCCATGACCCACCTGTAGGTGCTGGCCCAGTGTTTGGGAATCACTGTCTTAACATATAGATCATATTCTTTATGTCTTTGTAGCATTGTCATATTTTAACTTTGATTTTACAATCCTACAATTTACAAACAAAAACTACTGTCTGTGTGACCAGTAAAGTGGATTTTTATAGATTCCCCTTTGTTGCCATTATTTTCTTAGGCTAAATATCCCATAAACTATTAAAAGAAGGAAAAAATAACATTAAAACAACTATTAAAAAAAGGAAACAAATCTGAAACAGAAAGCTGCACTAATGACCTAAAATCTGAATTTATAGCTGTCAGTGCTCAGTATATTAGAGGAAACCGTGCACTGTTTTCAGTCAAAGTGACTGTGAGCCATATTTAGGAAGAAGATGGGAACCATGTGTGTCTCACTGGAACATATGTGCTGCTCAGTTACAGAACCTGTTACTTGATATGGGCAAAAGCAGGTTGAAGCAATAAATATTTATCTGAGATAAAGATCTCAGTATGTTGTGCCATAATTTAGATTTAGATTTTTACTGATCACCTTTCTGTTTTAGGTAACTGGTATTTGGGAGGATATACTACGTACTGAACAATAAAAAGATCTATGATTTAATCTTTATATAACAAGGAGCAAAAATTGAAACTCATTTTTACAAGTATTCAAACATACAGAATACAATATTAAAATATACAGAACCCAATCTTAAATCACATAATTTTATCTCCAAGTCATTTAAAAACACATCAGACCAGATCCTTCAGTTTCAGATTTTTGTAGATTATTCCAGTTAAAGGAGACCACTTAAACATCCATTTTTCCCAGTTCAGTATGAACATTTGAGCTGAAAATAAAATAAAATAATAATAATAATAATAATAAAAAATAATAATAATAACAATTAAGCAGAATTAACAGAGATTAACTGTTATACGAGGCTGCATGTGGTGAGGCTGAGAGAGAGGAGCTTTACTCTGGGATTTGTCTGTCGGGGCCCATCATTCTCTTGAACCCAAAAAAGTTCCTGTTGAGCTGCGTTTTCTGTCTGAAATTTACAGGAAGGTGGAGGCAGGGGGTGAGGAAGAGGAGGAAGAGGAGGAGGGCGGAGCAGTGAGGACAGAGTGAGAGAGCGTCTCCTGCTAAATGTTGTGGGTAATCTGTGTGGATTAACCCCAGCTGACCTGATTTACAACCAACACACTCACAAAGCCAAACATTTTACTCGCAGCGCTGCTTCTCCCATGTGTCCTGAGAGCCTTTACCACTTACTGTGAACTTTGAATGGGAGTTACATAAAAATCTACAGTTACCAAAAGAATAGAAGTGAATCATGTGAGTCTTATCTTTAAGGTAAAGTTCAGTTTTGTTAAAAGAGTGGTATAAGTATTGTCACAATGCCAAATAAGACAATGTTTGCTATTTTATCACTTTGTTAGACATCATTTTCCAGCAGGAAAACTAAAGTCCGTAAACCGTCGACTCTCAGCACCAAACTCCATAGAGAAAATCAACAATTTTAGCTCTCAGGGAAACTTGAGGTGCTACTACAGGTCAACTTGTTTGATAAGTGTTTGTCTCTGAACTGAATCCAAATTGTGAATTTCAAACACAGAAATCACAAAATAACACATTTGAACTTCCTGAAAGAGGCAGCCGTGGACCAACAACTCCTGTGTGCAGCAATGTAAAAATTGCAGATTTTCTCTATGGAGTTTGGTGAGGGAGAATAAGTTGTCTTCAGTCTTTAATTCTCAGCAAAAAAAAAAAAGTAAAACGAGAAAAGAGGTGGCAAACATGTTCTTAAGATATTGTATACTAAAGGAGGTGTAGATTTGATTGGCTCTGCCTATTGTTAAGTGGCTAAAATGTGCTTTTACTCTGTTCCTTCTGGCAGCCATGTTATCAATGAGAAAGTATCCACTTTCTGGGCAGATTGAATGAAACTGTGGCGTGAGAAGTGAGGTCATTGCAGAAATTTTATCATGTCAAAAAAAAAAAACACACTCCTTTTGATATCACTTAACAACATATACGGACAAAAATATGAACACCAACTTTCCTCTATTGATAAAATTAGACAGAAAGGAGAAAACTTTCCCAAAAAAACCCATCAAATAACCTTTCACTGGCAAAGAGCAGAGCCAGAATGTCTCTTAAATGCCAACTGAGCGATGACTGCAGCGTCTGAGACTGAAAATGTCACAAATCATAAAAAAAAAACAAAAAAAACCTTATACTGGTCGTCCTGCGTTTGAAGAACTGCTGCCTAATTATTGTGGCGGACATAAAACAGAAAGAAAACAACATCACTGCTATATTTATTTGACATCCATCCAATTATTTGCTACTTAGGCCAAACATTGGATGGCCCGAGTCATTATTTAGCTGCAGAGTCAGTAATAATTTCACTGTTGCACTGACACCATCACTGGGTTTTTTGCCCTTTGGCAGCTGTTTCATTTTCATGTATTCTTAAGGCGACAAAATTACTCCCATTAAGCATACGTTTAGTGGCGAATAAATTGCTTTCTCTGCCTTTTCAATCACTCCGTCCAATATAACAGGCTCGCAGGCATATTGGCAGTCAATATCAATATAGTCAGTATAGCTGAATAGCTTACCGAGGGGGAAGGGAGAGCTGGAAATGTAATCAGTGGCATTGTTTCAGAAGAAATTCAGGTCAGAAGAAATAAAGTAAAATAACCCAAAATAATAATCATAATAAAAAACATATTCTTAAACATTATTAAAACCACTGTTTTTTGAGTCAGCCAGACTCTACTGGTCATTTTGAGGATCAAGGTCATATCCACACATGCCTGGAGCTATAAGTACATTTTATTTTTAATGAAAACAGTGTTTGGTTCGTCCCAAAAAAATGAATGGCAGTCCACATCGGTGTTAGCACAACTGAATAGACTGGAGGGGAAGTTTATTGAGATCTGCTCAGATTTATGGAGTGATAATAGCCCTGCATGTGACGTCTCGGTCCAGCTGGATCGGGGTGGGAGCCCCCGAGACGTCTCGCACTCTGTAAAAAGCCACCGCTATAGCATATGACAAACACAGATTAGAGAAAGCTTCAGATAGCACATGTGACAGTGAGAGAGGGATATGTGCAAGAGGCAGCTGCAGGTAATGGTAATGGGTGGATGTAAACAAATCGCATGACAGGTATTAGCGACCAAAAGATGCTGATAAACAACCTCAGTCATGTTTTTAACAGGCATCATTGTGTGGTACACAACATAGACTTGTTCTTACAGGGATATTAAAGCCCAACATTACATTTTTTAGCTTCATATTTAGGAGTAAACCAAGGTTCTCTGTCCCTCTGACTAAACAAACAACAAAAACATCTTGAATAAATTATTGGGGTACAGTAAAATGCAGTAAAATAATCAGAATTTACTGTTAAGTAAATTCTGCTCAGGCTATAAAAACATGCATGTCTCGGTGTGTCCATTGTGTGGCACTAGAGAGGCCAGACTGCAAAGCCTGAAAGCTCCATGTAAATAAAACAATGTTTGTTAATGAAGGCGTACTTCCTGTTGCCAGTAGGTGGCGCAATGATTGGCTTTTACAGGTTATCATTGTGGACCAACTGGCCCTAAGAAAATATGATGAAAAAAGCAGAGACGAGGCAGAAGCCTGCTGCGTGTGAGTCCTGCAAACGCACTTCTGGCCACTACCGTGGTTGCCACGGTAACATGAATAAAGTTCAAAGGAAGGTGAGGGCGGAGTCTGTCTTGGTGGAAGCCTGCTGCGCGGCTAGGAACACAAAATGAGAAAATGGGTTTTTTAACTATAATTCCTGCCAGATTCATCGGATTACCAAAAACTTGGTCAAAAGAAAAACATTAATTATTAAAAATGATATAATAAGACTTCAAAAAAAAAATCAAATTATTGTACAAGTAAGTACAATAATAACATGTTTATACTTTGTTTTCTGGAAAATCTTGTGTGTTTTGGTGACTAAAGCACAATTACTCTCAATGCAGTGGTGCAAACAGATTATAATTCTTCTATTATTTTTTTGCCAATGGTTACTTTCATCTTCTCTTTATCGCCCCCTGTGGAGGACGTCGGAGTAACTACCACAACCCCGCAGTTCTGATTTGACCTATTTTTGCTTCCCCGCTTGACGGCATATTGATTTACGGCAAGTACAAGATAAAAACAAGATCTGTACAGATTCACAAGGACACAAAATAAAATGGTCATGTTTTTTGTTTTTAATTAAACCATTATATTTTATCACATGAAAGGAAAAAATAATAATTGGGTCATTTATTGGCTTTGGCTGATCTCTGAAGATCGCAAATGTTGTCGAATTTTACTACCTAGGTTTGGTAGAACAGTGAAGGCGGCCCTGGAGCCTGAGATGAGTTCAGTTGAAGAACATTAAATTAAATATACTTTGTACACAGTCTGATGTCTACTGATGGGAGAAATATTACAGAAAAACACTATTAAATGAAAACAAAAAGAACATTTAAATCATTTCTGTTGTTGTCATTGATCTGTAAACAAAACTGAGGACGTAAAAAACCCAGTGACTGTTTCTCTGTCACTGATGGTCGTCAATAATTCTGTGTATATAGTGTTTGACACTAAAACGGAATAAACACACCATTAAAAGCCGAAAAAATACAAAACAGCCAAAATTATGACAGGAAAGTTTGATAGCATAGACGCTAAAATGCATTTATGATAAGAAACTATCGACTTGTAACTGGTTCCTTCTGTGCTTTCAATCCCGTCATAAACATTATCTGTTGATGAGACAGAATCAGGATTGGTTTACGTCTGTTCAACCAAGAATAATCACCTTCTCCTCCTGCACTGCACATCACACTCATCACAGACGTAACACGACAAACACGAACGCTTCAGACAGGTCCACACTTGCTCCAGTCTGAGCTCATTTCCTCTATAACGCCTGACCTTGAAAAAACACATCAACACGAGTAAACAAAGTATGATCAAACTTGGATTTGGCTTCAGATTCAATCAGAATCATTTCTGCTGTTGCGCTGCAACGACGCAGGAAATGAATCTGGCCTATGTCGAGTCAGTGCCTCCTCCTTTTATTTATTTTTTTTAGTTATAGCCAAGCTTCCTCCCAAAGAGACGCATATTGCATTTTATATTTTTTATATTTCAAAACAAATTACATTACAGTATGTGAGTACGGCGCTCAGCTGTGGCTGTTTTCGCTCGCCTTGTCAGAGGCAGAGTGGGCTGTGTGCGGCTCCAGTCTAATTCAATCAAGCTGCTCCAACTCAAGATAAAGCAGAGGTTCCAGAGTGGAAGTGGAAATGAGGGCGAGGACGGTTCCATTATGGGAAGAAAAGTGAGGAGTGGACCTTTACAGCAGCCAAGTTCTGCCAGTGCGACACAGGAAGCTTCTCTGAGACGTACTCAATGTTCTGTTCTATTTTGAACATGGCGGCAAGGGAATTTTAAAGTTGCACTGAGTGAAATAGTAATATATGATAATGTGTGAAATAGCTCTAAATTCTGTCAGCCATCACGATCAGCCTAGAGCTGATGCTCTAACCTTTTGGATACTTCTGATGGACATGTTGGGTAAGAGGGGACGCCACAGAGCTGATAGTAATCTGATAGTAATCTCATACACACTAAAATCAATACTTACCTCATCATTGAACCTTTTTTTTCCAGTGTAGATATACACTGCTGTGGAGCCTTGTTTTAAGAAAATTTGCCATTTTCAACAAGAATATTACAAACTACACTGCAGAAGATTTTCTTACTATGGGTTTTCATGGCCCTGGTTTGCAGATGCAGCACTGATCTGATCAAATTTTAAACAACTTCTGCATTTATTCATGTTTCCATGAAGAGGACAGCATTAAGAAAACAAATCTTGCAGAGTAAGAAGCATAGAATGGATATAATGGACATACAGTAGTCCTCCAGATTGAAAAGTGAGGCCTGGGATGTATGACCAGCAATTTTGGTAAAACCATGAATCTAGAAGATTCACGTGACTCTATTGTTTAATGGCATTGAAATTCCTGCACCAGCAGCGAATGCACAAAAAATTAAAATAAAAGGCCACAGGCAACATCAGATTCAAGTAGAACAAACGCAACGCCAGTCTTTGAAAAGGAAGGTCACGTGGAGAGATTTCTTCTTCAACTTCTTCTTCCTCCAATCATTTCCAGTAGTACACTAGGATGTGCGATGCTGCCCTCCACAGTTCAAACATTTTGAAGTTTGTGATCACAGTTTAAAGTTTGCAGTCTTATTTTTCTTATGCTTCTTCTGTTGGGGTTTACTGGCAGTTGGCAACCAGCTTAAATTACTGCTATGTCATGGTGTTATTTTTGTGGCATGGATCTGAAACCAGAAGGTCCATAGTGCCAATGCATTCCGTTAATCACTAAAATTATCGACAGATTAATCTTTTATGAAAATGAATTCTAAATTGGAGCCCTATTTACTACACTTAATAAAACTAAATTCTAATTTCTAAATAAATTAAACAAACTGAAGCATCTCTAATACTTAATCCATAGATACACAATTCTAAAATGATTCCCGCTGTTGACTTTCCCACAGAGCAGAGTCGAACCTGAGACCTGTTTGGTGGTTAGTTACAGGTTAGTTACAGGTGACTAGCACTTGACGGACAGCATTGTTCAAACTGTCGATCTGCCAAATAACGTCCTCCCAAACCTGCAGCGTTTACCCACAATCACCTGCTGGTTGGACGTTCAGTCAGCTGTGAACGCTGCTGCTGAAACGCGACATTCTTGGCCTCGGGCTAACGTTCTGCATATTTGGATGTCAGGTACATTCATGCGTTGAAGTGTTTTATTAGATTCTAATGATTATTGCTCGACTGAGTGACAAGTGGATGATAGATCGAGGGCTGTTAAATCATCTGATGCTAATTTGTGTTGTGTTGATTTGCTTTGTCCATTGATGAGAATGTATTAGATTTAACATATGTTAAGTAATTTAAAGAGACAAGCAATTGGCATTTTTAAACCCAGAGAGTGTTACTTTTAATGTGACTTTAAATTACTGCATTATAATAAAGCTAGTGTCAGCGCTGACGTCTTTTGGCTAACTTTTTGGCTAACATTACTGCTGCTTGTGTAGGACCGCCCCTTTGTGGAGCTCTGGTTCTTGATTGGATAAAGTGGTGTGTGATTTTTCTGTGTTAAGAAGAGTCATCAACTTACCATTGAAAAAGTTTTGGTAATTCCTCTTCTTGAGAGGTTTAATGCTGGCATCCACTGGTCAAAGTTCTATAAACATTTAATGAAATACCTTAGAATTACTGGTTTAATAAAGAGAATATGATTATATGTATTTTTTCCCTGCCATATCTTCTGTCCACACTTCAGTCCATTAGGTGGCAGTAATTTAAGCTGGTTGCCAACTGCCAGTAAACCCCAACAGAAGAAGAATAAGAAAAATAAGACTGCAAACTTTAAACTGTGATCACAAACTTCAAAATGTTTGAACTGTGGAGGGCAGCATCGCACATCCTAGTGTACTACTGCAAATGATTGGAGGAAGGCACTATGGACCTTCTGGTTTCAGATCCATGCCACAAAAATAACACCATGACATATATGGTATTTTATGACACTTGTGACAGAGAGTAAATCCTACTTTTTTAAATAAATCTTTAAGTAAATCTAAAAGTCAAGTTCATGAAGTAAACCTGGTATTGAAAGATGGTAAGAGCAGCATTAAACTGTTAATATGGTCCTAAAAACTGTTGTGAAATGCAAAATAATATTTTAAACGTGACTAAAAATGTGATTAATTATGATTAACTACTGAACTTGTGTGATGAACTGCAATTGAGAAAAAAATATTATTAATATTATCTCAAATACCAATTCTCCTTCATGTTGTATGGTCATACACTGTATGTGATCTAGCACCACATAGTGAAGGGAAACAAGGTGGGTGGGGGGGTCCCTGTGCTCGGGGGGCACCCCAGCCCTTGACCTGTCCCGCTATTTTAACTGGTGATTCCTTTTACACTTGGCCATGGGCTGCACAGAAGAAGAAGTTCTACTTGTTTGGCTCAATACAAATATCCTGATGGTGATTGTTGAGCTTGTTCGGTACTGAACCACACTCACTGGACACACAAACGCACACACTTCTGTAATATACAATGAGTGAGTCTCAGGAGACTGTGCTGCTGCCTCTGATCCATAATTGAACAAAAGGGCAGAGCAAGCAGAGTGTGTGTGTGTGGTTGTGTGGTTGTGGTTGTGTCCCTGTACCTGCTCCACTCATTGTGAACTTTTGGAGGTAAGAGCCCCAGGGTTCCAAGGACAACTGTCAGGAGACACGGGCAGTGAACTCATGCTAATGAAGGCAGCTCAGGCCTGTAAACAGCATGGAAGGATGTCAGCGGAATACATTACAATACATAACTGTCTCCCCAGGGCAGGAGGGCTGACCACCCCCCCCACACACACACACACACTCAAACACACACCACTTTTCCCTGTGGCTCTCACAGTCCACCTGGATACTCCACAGACCACAGCTGCCAAAAGCTTCCTGACAAGATGGCAGCAAGTCACACAACTAAACTGGGTTTCTATTAAAACTAAAATGTTCTAGGTTGAGGTCCTCATGGTTTGATGGCTCGCACAGTTGCCGCACAACGGGAAGGTCACTGGTTCTGTGTGGGTTCCCTCCAGGTGCTCTGGCTTCAGACAGTCCAAAGACAAGCAGATTGGGAATTTGGATAACTGGACACTTTAAATTGACTGTAGGTGTGAATGTGGCGGCGACTGGTTGTTCATCTCTGTATGTTGGTCTTGTAATGGACTGGTGACCTGTCAATACTCTCCGGCCTTATCCACAAACAGAACTTTCCCTATACTGTCTTTTCCTTTTTAGAAAGGAAACATAACATATTTATACTTAATGTTGGGTCTTTTTGGTTTTTCATTTCTTCAGTAGCGTGATGCTATTCTTTCCACTTTCACTTTCTTTTTTGTGTGCACTTTCCTTGGTACTCTATTGCTGCTGGAGTTTTAATTTCCGAGAGGGAACCTCCTGAGGGATTAATAATGTTCTCTGAATCTTAATCTGAAATCAGCACAGTAGGAGGTCACTACTCAAGTTCACATTTTAAAGTGTGGAGTGAAGTTGACTCAAAATACTGTAGAATATAATATAAGCAGAATGTATGAAGAAGAATCCTTGGAACTTGAGCATAAAACTAGTGCGCTGTGTACGAACAAAGATGACGACTGTGAATGACGCCACCATTTCACACAAGTTGCGTTTTAGTTGTAGACATGAAAATGCAAGGGTGGTGTTTTGAGAGTTTTGTCATTCTGGGACCTGTTTTCTGTCCATAGTGTTTCATGGCTCATAAAAAACCAGTTCCATGTGGATAAAAAGATGATATGATACAAAACTGGCTTTGATATTGGCTCTTAATTGCTGTCTCACATTTTGTCCCCCATTTTCCTTTCACTCCAACCAACCATGTATGAGTCTGGTTCTACTGTAAATGGGTGTTTTTGTCGCTTCACTGACGCCTAGTGCTTGCTTATTGTGTGATCTGTTGGGTTTCTTTCCTTCTTAACCGTGCAAAAACCTAAGGCGTGACATAAAGATCCACAAGAGTGGGATACAGTGGTCGACAATGGATGGATGTTCTGCGTTTAAGAAAGAAATTCAGCACAGGACGAGCTCGCTCTTCAAGTTCACAGCACTGCGTGAGACTGTGGTGCATGATATTGTTTAAGTGGTTACTTCTTTTTCTTCCTTTCAAGGTTCTCCCTCTGTCTCCCCCACCTCCTCCTCCCAAAATGAAACACATGCCTGGAGAAGTTGAAAATTGATTCAAACTGTTGAGAAATGAGACGCAAAAAGTCAGAACGTTTGCTACTTCAAGGGGAAACAAAGAGGAATGAGGGAGTGATAACGCGAGCGAGAGGGCGAGAGCTCAGACAGGAATGCAACCGTTTTCAGGTCAGTGAGCTGCACAGACAGACAGACAGACAGAGAGAGAGAGAAGGGGGTTGGTAAACCAGTAAACCAGGTCTCAGTGTGTGGCAGAGTGATCTGCTGCATTTCTCTCATAGCAAACCTAACCCTGAACTTTATCTCCCAGGGTTTCAGCGCATTTGGTGTCATTGTGTCTGAGCCTCAGACATTTAGCAGCGTTAGCATGAATCTCTACGGCAGAGCAGGAAGCGCTTTTGACCCGCTCTTATCATTCAAAAAAAAAAGGAAAGACAAGTAAAATCAGGCAGGCTGTAAAAATGGTCACAGTCTTTCTGTGCGGAAAAGCCCAAGAGGAAGCTGCAGTTGGCCACCAGGGGGAGACTTTGGAAGTACCGAGCTGCTGACAACACATTTGTGCTTGAATCTTTCTTATCAGTCCCAGAAAAACCCAATTTGTTCAACGCATGTGTGACAGTGCGGCTGCTTTCTACGTCCTGGGTTGCCCGGGTTAGGGTTAGGGTTCAGGTGAGGGAGACGGTTTTCGACAGGATGTGACCAAATCAGGTTTCAGGTATGAACCAGGTCGTGACGGTGCTGCTGCTGCTGCATTTACCGCTTTGACGTAACAAACCATTTCAAAAACATTATGTCAGGGAACTATGGTGGCCTCCACACGTCAAAGTGGATGTAAATGCTCTTTCACAACTCTTTCCACTCGGACATTAACTCGTTCTTCTTTGTATTTTTGATTTTTGTTTGGATGGAATCGTTCTCTTTCTTTTGTGTTGTTTTGTGTCGCTTCTTCTTCAAAAAGTGAAATTCTGCTTTGTCTGTTTAGACTACCATAGAAACATGGCATCACAAGATGGCAGCCTCCGTAAAGCAAGACCCTTGCCTTACACTCTTCCAGGCCTGAGGTCAGTGTTTGATCCACTACACTTGAATAAAAAAAAAAATCTACACAAAACCATTTGTTGCATTAAACACTTATCCTAAGACTTCAATCACCAAATAACTTTTATTTTGTAATATTTTAATATTTCTTTATTATATTTATTTCAGTATATTAAATTCCTGACAATATTTCCCTGTAATTTTACACAAACTGAATTTTCCAAATCTCTGTGTTAATTTTAGATTTAGGCCAGTGTTTCCCAAACTTTTAAAACTTTTTAAAGATGAAAAATATCTGAAAATATCTAACCCAGGTAAAGAAAAAACATAAACTGAAACAAAAAAAAAAATATATGATTGTGTATTTTGAATAGGTAATCCTGGCAATATGAAGATGTGTACTGTATGTTTGATTAATGAACTAAAATGTAATTTTATTTTAAAAATATTAAGTAAAAGGCTGGAAGAAATTTATTTGGCGTCCCAAAAAATATCTTCCGTGATCCATCTGCAGGTCCCAACCCAGTTTTTGGTAACGACTGCTTTACACTTTACACTATGACGCTTTATCTGCATTTGTTACAATCTTTTATGTTATCTAGTGTTTACTGATCAACAAACGTCCACTATTGACTATAAATGGGTGCATTTGCCTAAGGTAATTGAGTGTATTTCAGCATGTCCTGCATTCCATCTCCACCATGATTCCTCTGCCATTAAATGCGATATTGTTTTACAGTTCTGACCCGAGGTTCCCCTCCTACCTTGGAGAGATCTCTGAAGTTTCCCGGCAGGGTCAGGTCCAGCTCCTCAGAGTCATAGTTGGTGAGGACCCATGGAAAGACGGGGTACTGGTTCAGGTCATTGTATGTCCTCCCTAGACACAGGGAGCAGACAGAAATCTGATGAGTGATGAAGGTTTGGACGGAAATAGAAGGGGGTCACGGGTCCATGTGAGGCTTCAGTTACTCTGCGGGAACGGCACGCAACATTCCAGTGAGTCTCCGATCGAAGAGACTTCAATCAGACACACTTCCTGTCCCATACGGCGCCTGCCAGGGAAAAAGTACACTTAACAGCAAAGTGGTTTGCTCAACTTTTTGAGCTTACGTTATCTTTCATCTTAAACTTTGCTAGAGAGTAACTAGCCCTTCCAGTTTGTAGCATCATTACGTCAACCTTGACAATTTCTTTAATGATTTATTTATCTATTAGAGTTAGCAAAGAGGCTTTCTTTTTTGGTCTGTAGTTCCTGAATGTATCAGTGTCTCCATGACAACAGAAATAATATACAAAAAAGACGGAATATCAATGTACTTATATGGCGTTTTACGAGTGTTGACGACAATTTCAAAGCTGCTTTACACAACAGTTTTGCCATTCACCCATTCACACCCATTCATGCAGTGTATCACACATCTTTCATATCCACTCACAGCCATCAGGAGCAACAATATTATATTATATTATATTATATTATATTATATTATATTATATTATATTATATTATATTATATTATATTATATTAAACTCGCAATACAAGACATAACTGATAGAGTGACACAATTAAAGATTTCATCCTTCAAATGATGTCTCCAAGATTACAATAGTACAAAATTAACTATACGACATTCTACTTTACGGCATACAGAAAGTAGAATGAAACGAAGCAACAAAATTACACAGGTACAAATATCGGTATTCCATAGGTGCTCGACAGACCTGGTCCTGTTACTGCTGGACGTGTCAGTGTAAATAGTTTACTTGTCATCTAGTATATCTAATGTATCTGGGCTTGCTTTATGCCAGCGTGTTATGTTACATATATATAGTCATCTCCTTCATAAATTAAGTGCTTCAAACAATAAGCCGGGTTGAAAACTCAAGCTAAAGAGACTAAAGCTCTTTTGTTGCTGTTTTTCAAGGTTCGTTTTTTGTTTCTAATATACTGAAAAATAAAATACAATTTGTATAAAATGCTAAAACATAGGCTACTGTACCTGGTCTGTATGTTACCTTCATAAATATTTTACAACAGTTGTGATAAAATTATATTGTTTACCAACTGTGGAAGAGCAAAAAATTGATATTCTTTATCTGTTTTCTTATATGAGTCTGCCATTTCACTTCTTATTGAAATGAAATAATTGTATGATATTGGAGATTTATAGTATGGTATTGTTAGTTCTATATTAATTGTGAGCCCCACAACGTGTAATGACGTTCCTAATAAACTAAACTAAACCTTTGCTTGTTAGGTTAAACTTTATCAACCACAATGTGGAACTTTATCTTTGGCTCTACATTAAAACACAATATAAATTACAAATAAAAATAATTATTACAAAAAAAAATCAAATTCAATTCATATATAAAGCACATTTAAAATAACACAGTTGACTAAAATGTCTGATCCACTGATTGGTCAGAAGTAAATATGGTTTTCAGATGAACAAAAGTGTCACAGGAAGTTCGCGAAAAAAGACAGGATGATGTACCATGTTGTGACGACAGCCTGACTTTCTTTTTGAAGAGGACACTGACACAGCTGTGAGGTCAGATGGTGGACAGTTTCAATCCAGGACCGAGACATGGCTGTGATAAATGTTTTACTGCTGCTAATAAATCAAGCTGAAAAACAAAAAAGGCTCAATGCAAATTAGAGTAAATGGCTGTCACTTTTTATTTCATGTACATAGAAATATGAGATTAAATTGTAAACAGACCAATTCTAATTTTAAGGTCTGACCACATTCCTATGACATACTTTTTTAATACAATAAAAAAAAGTTACCACATTTCCCCCCCTCCCAGAAATATTTCACAGTTACAAACTGTTTCCAATTCTGTGTGTCTCCTGACACATATACTGTAATAATTATTTTTAAACTGCTGGTTAGCAGACATCATTTTGACATAAATAGTGTTACTTTTTATAATTAAGTGACATTTATGAGGCAGTGAAAGAAGTCAAGATGATATTCTCACTCAAATCATGTAATATTTGAGGAGGCAACATAATATAATGAAATCAGATTTTTAAAAGATGTTTTTTTTTTACTTTTAAATAAAAGATCCTCCATTAGTATTGGATCTTAAGAAACATAATTATTAATAGTTCAAAATGCGCAAGCTGCTGCTGCCGTAACATTTCCAATGATTACTATGGATGTTACAGTATGGGTTATTATCTAAAGAATCATTCAATTTTGGTTTAAGCAGGAAAACAAAATTTAATTGATCAATCATATTGAATTATGATGAATCAGAATTGCAAGACAAATCGAAATGGCACAAAAGTGTGGCTTAGGAAGCGTTTTTCTGTCTGAACCTGGCTTAGCAAAAGATAATACTGATTGAACCCGATCCAAACCCGATCCAAACCCGACTCGAGCCAAACTTGAGCTCGACACGTCCTATGTTTTTTGCAGGATTCATATTCAGACTACATTAAAATTTCAGACTCACCATTAAAAACCATCAGTTCTTCTTTATTAACTGTAAACTGTAACTACTGATAACTACTGACATAATCCAGGCATGGAGGTTTACTTTGAGTTGTTGTTGTACAGGAAAAGGATAAACTGTGGATGTCTTCAGTAGTTAATAGTAAAACCAGAAACACTAGAGTTGTGTTTCCAGAGTGGAACGGTTTGGTTTGGTTTGGTTTGGTTTGGTTTGGTACGGTACAGTATGTATTTTTGCATTTCCATTAGGAATAGCACTAAAACAACCAGCCCCAACAATCTTGGCACTCTAGTACGGTGCAGTCAGGGTGGAGCTAAAGTAGCTAGCCTGACCAAGGACTTTACCATTCCAAGCCTTACCTGTACCAGTACTGTACCAAACCGAACCGTACCATGATGGAAACACAGCATAAGTCAATTACTTATCAGTTTCTACATATTATCACATATTTTTACCCATTACACATCTATTTATTAAACGTTTACACTGTAAATTCAATAAAGCAATCATAAATTCCCATTTCAATTTGCAATATTTTACTCTCTGTTTAAAATTGACACATCCGAACCTGACCCAAGCCTGACAAACATTTTTAGATTTGTCTGAACCTTGATAAAAGCAAAATAATATAATTGGATTTAGTCAATTTGACCATGGCCTTTTTTTACTCACCAGTAGTGAAAACACACAAACTGAGCACATGAGCAGTGACCAGCACTTATTTGCACCTGTGGGTTGGGTACCTTGCTTAGGGGCACCCAAGCCCTTGACCTGTCCTGGGATTTGAACTGGCAACCCGCCAGTTACAAGCCCAACTCCCTTCTACTTGGCCCTGGAGTGCTACAACTGAAGAAATACAAGACAGGCAAATGAACTTAACAAGCTACTCTGAGCTACATTACGATCACAATATCATAAATATTGAACCATGGACTTGTTACGGCCGTGTTATTGAATCATGAGGTTTAAATATCGTTACTCCTGCAGTGATTACAGGTATTTTAATATTTTTGGGCAGAACTAATCCATCAGGTTTGTGTGTGTTCACTCATGGAACATGTTCAGTGTTGGCATTAGAGACTAAATTGAGCTCAGGAAGTGATAATGTCTGACAGCCTCGTGGATGGAAAAGCGTGTGTGGTGTCGACAGGGTCTCAGGGAGAAGCTGTAGACCATAATGATCCAGGTTAATGCCACACACTGAAAGGGAAGCAGTGGAGCGGAGTTAAGTATAGTGAATGTTTGTTAGACCTGCTGCTGCTGAGGCCTGAGTCGAGGTGGCAGGATGTTAATAACAGAGGAATAGTGTTTAATTAGAAGAACCCCCCTCCTTCCCATTCACACCTCACCAAAGCACTTCCTCCCCCGCCTGTCTGCTGTCCCACTTTCGGCTGACGTCCCTGTCAGCCCAGGTCATTACTGGAGCTTTTTTTTTTTATTATTATTATTTTTAATGAATTTTGAGCACGTTTTTCCTTGCTTGCCTTTCATCTAATTAGCTGACAATAATGTATCGAACTGAAGCGCAAGTTAAATATAAATATGCATGAATATACAGCGAGAGAGACGCTGACACCCCGCAGACGCTCTCGCCTTCGCTTTTAGTTGCAGTTCAGATCAGAGAGTTGACAACATGAACCTCTCAGCTCCACAGACGCACAAAACCAAACACTAATCATCCGGCAAAATCGGCTGTGCATGCTCTTTGCTTCACACATCCCACTCCTGTGAACAATGAATCGCACTGCATCCACGACTAAATGAGAACGGCGTTGAAGCTTAAATAATTGTGACATACCTGAGGCCAGTTATGGTACGTTCCCACTGCCACTGACACATCAGGTTTATGGATTATGATAGCTTAACTTTCAATTTGAGGTTCTAAGAGTGAAGATATTCACCAAAATAACAGATTAAACTGTAACACTTTCCCCGGTTATAAAAACTTTCCCACTGATAAGGAAGAAAAACAAATCACACTCTATAAATTTGACTGATGGCTGAGAAAAAAAGAGAAGACATTATTTTCATTCCAAGTACATAAAGGTATCTAATTTCACTTTGGAATGAAATTACACACCCTATTTCCAGAAGAGTTGGGACACTTTCTAAAAATATAATGAAAACTAGAATCTGTAACTTGTCGAGTTCAGATGAACCTCTACCACCCAAAAGAAAAATATTAAAAAATAGGGTTAGGGTTAGTAAGACACTATACTTATTCTGTTTTAAAAAGAAATATTTTAAATAAATTTTACTTACTTATATACTTATTTTAGGTGTTTCCTCTGAGAAAGATGTTATAATGAAGATGCAGGTAGAGGTAGAGGTAAAGAAAGTGGATGAGTTTAAATACCTGGGGTCAACCATTCAAAGCAATGGACAGTGGACAAGAGAGTGTAAGCAGGGTGGAGACGAGTGTCAGGGCTGACGTGTGACAGAGGGAGAGCAGCAAATGTGAAAGGGAAGGTCTACAAGACAGTAAGACCTGGTATGATGTACGGCTTGGAGACCGTGGCACTGTCTAAAAGACAGGAAGTGCCGGAGGTGGCACAGCGGAAGATGCTGAGATGTTTGTGTCCAGGATGGACAGGATTAGAAACGAGAATATTTGAGAGACAGCTCCAGTTGAACAGTTTTAAAATAACGAAAGAGAGAGTCGAGGTTGAGGTGGTTTGGTCATGTGCAGAGGAGGGACAGTGAGTACACTGGACAAAGGATGTTGAAGCTGGAACTGGGGGGCCACAGAGAGGGTTCATGGGTGTTGTGAAGGAGGACATGACGACAATTGGTATAACAGAAGAGGACACAGGGTAAGGGACAAGATGGAGGCAGATCATCCGCTGTGGCGACCCCAAAAGGGAGAAGACGAAAGAAGAAGTAGAAGAAAAATTAGGAAACTTAAATGGAGCCGCATGGTGAAGGGAACAGTAGCAGCAGTCACATTTTCAAAATCGCTCAACCTTTTTTTTTTGGAAATGGGTAATGTGTGTCGTTACCTGCAATAGTGTTGAGAAATGTGAGGTACTCAAAGTTGGAGATCTCTCTCCTCTGCCAGCGCTGAGTCATGTTAGAGGATTTGAAAAGCTGCCGAGGTGTCGCCAGGGAGACGCGTCTGAAAAAGAAACATGTAAATCATAAAATCAGGGAAAAAGAAGGTTGATTTTTAGCATTTCCAACTCATATACTTAAATATGGTTTTTATCCTAAAGCCACTGACAGAATAATTGGGTAATGATCTACTGAGTGTGTGTGCTATATATAGCTCTTTTATTCATCTTTTATTAGGGTTTAACCACGTACCTAATGACCTCTGTTTTGTAAACATAAACAGTGAAAATAAAGTTATCTTGACTCTGGCAGATTAAATAAAAAGGTAGAAATTAAAATGAATTCAGTTAAATTGTGTTAATTCCAAATAAATTCATCAAAATAACATTCTATTGTTCTAATTGTTATAGAAAAGACACAAAACAAGCTCCATAGCACAACATAAAAAGACAGAGATAAAGAGAAAAAGAAAGAGATAAAGATATATGTATTGGCTATTTGTCCAAAAAACTTAAACAAAACAAAATCAAATAACCATTCTGGCACCGTCTGGAAATAGGCTTTACGCAGGTCAAACAAACTATCAGGTCCATACCGAAAATGCGTTTGAGCAGATTTATTCACCTTTGGCAGCAAGTTACAGACAGGAAAGAAAGCCTGCACCCTCTCTGATCCCTGGTAAAAAACCATATGCCCACAGTGCCTTGCCTGACCCATCCCACTTGACCTATATATATAGCCTACGTAAAAACCCACACACGTGACGGCCCATTCACAAACACGAACATAAACTAAACTTTATAATGAAAACATTATACAAATAATACTAAATTAAACTAAACCCACAAATAGCTCCAACAATATATATTACAATTTATATATAGGAAAGTATTTATATATAAGAAGTCAGTCACCTTCAACTGTGTACAGACAGTGTTGATGTAAATTAGGTCGAGCTAAAGTCAGACTGGGTTAATTCCTGAATAATAATTTTTCTGACACTATTATCCTGCATGTAAAATGACAGAATTTGTTTAACAACAATTTGGCTCACCAATATTTACAAAGCCACATTAGGCCAGGCAAGGCAGCTTTATTTGTACAGAACATTTTATACACACGGGCAACTCAATTTACATTACATAAAACTAAATTAAATAAAATTTAAAATTTGGAAACATTAAAAATTACAGATTTTTAAATTAAAGCAAAGTACCAAATAATAAAAAGAGAGAAAGAATACCGTATGTTATACCGTATGACTAAAACTGAGCATTAAATATGAGAGCAGCATAAAACAGTAATTTACTTTGAAATTATTAAAACAATGTACGGTGCAGCATAAGATTAGAATTTAAAGTGCTTTCAACATAGCATTGATTTATATAACATAGATGTCAGCATAACAACTAAATGCTGCTTCACCATATTTGCTTTGAACTCTGGGCTCGACTATCTGACCTGAATCAGAAGATCCTGATCCTACGAGGTGTATATTCTTGTAATATGTCATTAATGTATTCTGAAGCTAAACCATTTTGTGATTTATAGACTCCACTTTGTGATCAAGACTCTGTGAAAACACCACAAATGATCTTGGCATAATCTTGGTTACTTAATGCTCTAAATAATGCTGCTTTGCAGTAGTAGAGTATTTCTTAATGTTTTGTAAGAAATGATCAATTTAAACATTGAAAAAGAAAAGGAAACAAAATGCCACACTGTCAAAAACTGTGAATGACATAAAATGGTTCTGATACAAAATGACCCCATTTTACCAAGTCAACAAGAGAAATGAGGAAATGTGTATTTTTCCCTGTGACAGTGTATAAAAAGAGCCAGTTAACACTGTGGGAATTTGGTGTTTTCTCTGTGGTCAGTGGCCTGACGGCGCCTCTGCTCTCCTGTGAGAGAATTAGGTCGGTTCATTAGGGGTCACTGCACATTCACTTCAATGGCTGTAGCTGTGGGACTTTAAATGACTCTGGGCAAGTCCACACGTATGTGGGCATTTTTACAAACTGAGTTATGTTTTTCCACTCACTCATTTTCTACCGCTTTATCCACTAGGGGTCACGGGGGGCGCTGGTGCATTTTTAGATTGAAAGATACTGTATGTAGCTAGCTAGCTATCAGATAAATAGATATATCTATCAAGATATATATCTGTTCTATATGTAGCTAGCTTTGTAGCTAGCTATCAGATAGATAGATAGATAG
>JAFBJR010001431.1:327329-336161 GCA_016785285.1 Brachirus orientalis | reverse complement strand
ACTCTGTCAAAATGTCCTCACTTTGTCAAAATGTCCTCACTTTGTAGGTGTTTCTACAATTTTTTGGTCCTCACTCTGCAGCACGTACACGCACAGAGACACACAGAGACACACAGAGACACACAGACAGACACAGACAGACAGACAGACAGACAGACACAGAGTTGGCTGCAGATCCTGTCCCATGCCTCTCTCTCTCTCTCTCTCCAGCAGTGAGCTCATTAAAATGTGTGAGGCATCTCCCTCTGATCTCTCCTCCATCTTCCTCCATGTTCTCTCTTTTCCTCCCAGAGCGAGCTCTTCCTTCCATACAAAGTACCCTCTCTCTCTCTCTCTCTCTCTCTCTGTGTGTGTGTGTGTGTTGTGACATCACTCTCTCACGGTCAGTTTCAAGCTTCACATATTGATTTGGTATTATATCACACTGCTGACTATACCAAATACACATACAGTTACATAAACTGATGTGTGCATGTGTGTGTGTGTGTGTGTGTGTGTGTGTTGGGGGAGGGTGCTCCACTTTAATGAATGGTTGCTGGGTAGAACAGGAGACGTGAGGGAGGAATTTGTTAATTATGAATGGAACACTTCTCTCTGGATGGGAACCACACATACAAGTGTGTGTGTGTGTGTGTGCGTGTGAGTGTGTGCGTGTGTGTGTGTGCATGTGTGTGTGTGTGTGTGTGTCAGGGTGTCTAACGTAGAAGTTTTAATCAACACTCTGGATGTAATGTTGTACTGTCAGATAAAACTTAAACATAAAATGTATTTGCTTCTACCAGGAAAGTGAAGTTTGTAAACCACTCACTCTCCCACACCAAAGTCCATAGAGAAAATCAGTGATTTTAGCTCACAGGGACACAGGAGCTGCTGGTCCAGATCCAAAGCTGACCAGTTCTGTGCTGGTCCTGAACTCTGGGTTCAGTCCGCCCCAGTGAAGAGCAGAGAAACTCTTCTTCCTTGTCGCCTGGCAACAGACTTAATGGACAGTTTTGTTGCGGTTTCCATGACAGCGCAGATCTGGGCCTGTTGCTAAGAGGAGGATCAGAATGTTTGGTGCCCAGAACAAATTGTGCACTGGTATGGAAATAAGTGTCTCTGAGAGAGAGACAGGCACGCAGAGAGAGAGACAGACAGACTCAGAGACAGAGACAGACAGATACAGGGAGAGAGAAAGAGAGAGAGAGATGGAGAGAGACAGACAGATACAGGGAGAGAGACAGATAGAGAGAGAGAGAGAGAGAGAGAGAGACATGGACAGAGAGACAGACAGAGAGAGAGAGAGAGACAGACAGAGAGAGAGACAGAGAGAGAGAGAGACAGGCAGACACAGACAGACACAGAGAGAGAGACACACAGAGAGAGAAAGACAGGCACACAGAGAGAGAGAGACAGAGAGACAGACAGACAGACAGACAGACAGGTCACCAGTCTCCAATTGATTCTGATTGAGTTCAGTTCAGATGTGATGCTTTACATGTGACTTACATGTAACTACATGTGACTTACATGTAACCACATGTGACTTACTTCCAACTACATGTGACTTACATGTAACCACATGTGACTTACATGTAACTACATGTGACTTCCAACTACATGTGACTTACATGTAACCACATGTAACTTACATGCAACTACATGTGACTTACATGTAACCACATACATGTGACTTCCAACTACATGTGACTTACATGTAACCACATGTGACTTACATGCAACTACATGTAACTTACATGTAACCACATGTGACTTACATGTAACTACATGTGACTTACATGTAACCACATGTGACTTACATGTAACCACATGTGACTTACATGTAACTACATGTGACTTACATGCAACCACATGTGACTTACATGTAACTACATGTAGAGAGAGAGACAGGCAGACAGAGAGAGAGAGAGACAGACAGATACAGGGAGAGAGAGATAGAGAGAGAGACACATGGAGAAAGACAGACACAGAGAGAGAGAGACAGACACAGGGAGAGAGACAGACACAGAGAGAGAGAGACAGACACAGGGAGAGAGACAGACACAGAGAGAGAGAGACAGACACAGACAGACACAGAGAGAGAGACACACAGAGAGAGAAAGACAGGCACACAGAGAGAGAGAGACAGACAGACAGACAGACAGACAGGTCACCAGTCTCCAATTGATTCTGATTGAGTTCAGTTCAGATGTGATGCTTTACATGTGACTTACATGTAACTACATGTGACTTACATGTAACCACATGTGACTTACATGCAACTACATGTGACTTACATGCAACCACATGTGACTTACATGTAACCACATGTGACTTACATGTAACCACATGTGACTTACATGTAACTACATGTGACTTCCAACTACATGTGACTTACATGTAACCACATGGACTTACATGTAACTACATGTGACTTACATGTAACCACATGTGACTTACATGTAACTACATGTGACTTACATGCAACCACATGTGACTTACATGTAACCACATGTGACTTACATGTAACTACATGTGACTTACATGCAAGGGAGGAATTTGTTAATTATGAATGGAACACTTCTCTCTGGATGGGAACCACACATACAAGTGTGTGTGTGTGTGTGTGCGTGTGAGTGTGTGCGTGTGTGTGAACCACATGTGACTTACATGTAACTACATGTGACTTACATGTAACTACATGTGACTTACATGTAACTACATGTGACTTACATGTAACCACATGTGACTTACATGTAACCACATGTGACTTACATGTAACCACATGTGACTTACATGCAACCACATGTGACTTACATGTAACTACATGTGACTTTCATGCAACCACATGTGACTTACATGTAACTACATGTGACTTACATGTAACCACATGTGACTTACATGTAACCACATGTGACTTACAACCACATGTGACTTACATGTAACCACATGTGACTTACATGTAACCACATGTGACTTTCATGTGATCATGATCCTCTGAAGTCACACTCATGTGTTCACTGATGTGGAGACACGAGTGTGTTGTTGGCTTTTTGCTGCAGGTCGATGACGACAACAACAACACTGTAAAAAAGTGACACAGATTTCTGCGTCCAAACACTCGATGCTCACTAACGCTGTCTGACAACGTTACAGAAGGAAACACTGTTGAAAATCACTTTCTAATCCAATATCTAGTTTCAGTATCCATTGGTATGTTGGTTAATCTGACAACCACAAATCTGTCAAATCAATGGAAAAAAAAACCTGATACACACAGGAAATACAGGATATACTGTCTTCCTCTCGGCCCTTCCCACCACTGCATCGCCATGGCAACCGAGGGATTTGTCAGCGTCTGCCTCTTCAGTCACTGTGCACTTCAACCAAACATGTGACATGTGTGTGTGTGCAGCATGTATCGACATCAACATACATGATGTCACACAGACAGGGACAGACCGACAGTGACAGACCGACAGTGACAGACAGACAGGGACAGACAGACAGGGACAGACCGACAGGGACAGACCGACAGTGACAGACAGACAGGGACAGACAGACAGGGACAGACAGACAGGGACAGACCGACAGTGACAGACAGACAGACAGGGACAGACAGACAGACAGAGACAGACCGACAGTGACAGAAAGACAGGGACAGACAGACAGGGACAGACCGACAGGGACAGACCGACAGTGACAGAAAGACAGGGACAGACAGACAGGGACAGACAGACAGGGACAGACCGACAGGGACAGACCGACAGTGACAGACAGACAGACAGGGACAGACAGACAGACAGAGACAGACCGACAGTGACAGAAAGACAGACAGGGACAGACAGACAGACAGAGACAGACCGACAGTGACAGACCGACAGTGACAGAAAGACAGGGACAGACAGACAGGGACAGACAGACAGGGACAGACAGACAGTGACAGACAGACAGTGACAGAAAGACAGGAAGTGAACATTCAACCTGAAGAAGAAGAAGAAGAAGAAGAAGAAGAAGAAGAAGAAGAAGAAGAAGAAGAAGAAGAAGAAGAAGAAGAAGAAGAAGAAGAAGAAGAAGAAGAAGAAGAAGAAGAAGAAGAAGAAGAAGAAGAAGAAGAAGAAGAAGAAGAAGAAGAAGAAGAAGAAGAAGAAGAAGAAGAAGAAGAAGAAGAAGAAGAAGAAGAAGAAGAAGAAGAAGAAGAAGAAGAAGAAGAAGAAGAAGAAGAAGAAGAAGAAGAAGAAGAAGAAGAAGAAGAAGAAGAAGAAGAAGAAGAAGAAGAAGAAGAAGAAGAAGAAGAAGAAGAAGAAGAAGAAGAAGAAGAAGAAGAAGAAGAAGAAGAAGAAGAAGAAGAAGAAGAAGAAGAAGAAGAAGAAGAAGAAGAAGAAGAAGAAGAAGAAGAAGAAGAAGAAGAAGAAGAAGAAGAAGAAGAAGAAGAAGAAGAAGAAGAAGAAGAAGAAGAAGAAGAAGAAGAAGAAGAAGAAGAAGAAGAAGAAGAAGAAGAAGAAGAAGAAGAAGAAGAAGAAGAAGAAGAAGAAGAAGAAGAAGAAGAAGAAGAAGAAGAAGAAGAAGAAGAAGAAGAAGAAGAAGAAGAAGAAGAAGAAGAAGAAGAAGAAGAAGAAGAAGAAGAAGAAGAAGAAGAAGAAGAAGAAGAAGAAGAAGCACCGCGGAGCAGTCAGTCAGCTCGTAGATGGCCAATCACAAGAGACTCGGTGTTCTGGGGGGCGGGCATTAGCTGAGAAACAGAGTTCCTGTTCAGAGTCTGGCAGAGAGCAGCAATAATCTGGCTTAATCTGAAGAAACTATGAGGTTTTTGACCAGAAATATGATTTAATTGACATCAGTCATCTGGATTTTTGAAACTATTTCTGTGACTTGAGACCAGCTGCTCTTGGATGTTCCTCAAACGAATGTAAAGCCAGAGCTGATGGAACTTTTCAGTAGCTGCTCTCAGTCTACGGTCCCAATACTTTTGTCCACATAACAAAATTAATAGATATTTGAATTAAAAATGTGCCGTGTGTAAAAAATAATCAAACAGAAACCTTTGAAATGGTTTGGGATCAATAACCTACATCGACCTACATTTACATGCAGAGAAGTTTCATATTATTTCTTTAGGGATGAAAAAAAAGAGAGTAGGCGAATCACAGCGTGGAGGAGGGAGGAGTCACGCCAGAGCAGGTGAGGCTGTGGTTTCCACGGTTACAGGCGTCTGCAGTAACAGTCCATCTGTTCCCCCCGACACTGGCATCACTGCTTCAGTGACACAGCAGCCGTGAGTGGACAGAAGGCGAGACAGTGACAGGCCAGAGGACAGACAGGCAGAGAGACAAAGACGAGCAGGGGCAGAGAGACAGCAGGAGGCGCCGCTGCGCCGCTGCACCGCCACATACCAGCAAACAGAATTATTCATGAGGCCTGGATTCACTGTGAAAACCATGAGACAGTCTGAGACGAACAGGCAGCCAATCAGAGAGAGCGAAATCCTCCTCCACATCACTGCATTATACATGACACTGACAACAATCACTGTTTTCATCATCAATTCATCTGCTGATTGTTTCCTCCATTCATCGAACACTTGTTTGGTTCATAAAATGTCAGAAAATGTTCATGAGTGTTTGTCAAACCTGGAAATGATGATGTTTCTCAAATGTCTCAAAATGATTCCGTTTTACTGATTTCTTTGTTATTTGGAGCAAAGAAACCAAAAAAATATTCACATTTAAGAAGCTGGAAAATCACAGACTCTGGTTTTATTCATAAACAAAACTCTAAAAACAACGGTCTCAATGTTTTGGTTTGATTCAATTCCTTTTGAGATATTTAAGGTTAAAAAAAATTACAATAATGTAAAAAATGCCTCCCACCCCAAAGAATTAACTGATTTTCAAATAATTAAAAGCAGTTTCTGTGATTTTTCAGCTTCTTAAATGTGAATATTTTCTGTTTTCTTTGCTCCATAAAACAATTAAATCATTAAAAGTTAATCATTCTGGTTTGTGGACAAAACAAGACATTTGAGAAACATCATCATTTCCAGGTTTGACAAACACTGATCAATATTTTATGGACCTGACAGGTTATTTGATTATATAAATAATCATTAGTTACAGCCCTAGAGTTATGTGTGGGACCCAGACTTTGGCAAATGCAGAGTTACACAACTGTGACAATAACTTTGCTTTGTCCTTCAACACTGCATTGGTTTTAAAAAAATAATACACTGAGTATTTAACTGACTACAGCTAGCTTGTTTTAACTCAGTTTAAATAAAGTTCTGTGTAAAACCAGGGTCAGTATTGCCTCGTGTGGTCAGTTTGTGTCACTGATGTAAATAAAAATGAAGTCACAAAATAAGACATTTAAACTTATGTGCGGTCTTGGCATTTTGCTATGCTCACATTAGCTGCAGCACATTGTTATTATCCAGTTTAATTCCATTTGATTCATTACAGGTCAGATTTGATGATTCACATTCATAACTACAAGTGTCTTGTGCAGTGCACAAGTGAGGTAAAGGAAAGAATGCAGGCAGGGTGGAGTGGGTGGAGATAAGTGTTAGGGCGATGTGTGACAGAAGGATTGCAGCAAATGTGAAGGTTAAGACGTTACAAGACGGTAGACAGTGGCACTGTCTAAAAGACAGGAGGAGTTGGAGGTGGCAGAGCTGAAGATGTTGACAATTTCATTGGGAATGACCAAGATGGACAGGATTAGAAATTAGCATATTCAAAACACAGCTTAGGTGGAAGGGACATAAAGTAAGAGAGTCAAGGTTGTGATGGTTAGGTCACATGCAGAGGAGGGATTATGATTATACTGGAAAAAGAATGTTGAAAATGGAGCTGCTGGGCAGGAGGAAAAGAGGAAAACAACATATAAGGAGAACATGATGATAGTGTAACAGTGGAGGACACAAGGGAAAGGGCAAGAAGAAGAAGAAGAAGAAGACACATTCAAAATGTCAAAGTGGGACCTTCCTACAGTGTACATTTTAGCCAAAATGCCCTCAGTCCTCAGTCAAAACGGCATCAATCCTCAGCCAAAATGCTGTCAAATCTCAGGCAAAACGCCGTCATTTCTACCAGCCACTCCAAAATCTGAAGTAATATTCAATTCAGTTCACTTTTATTCAATTCAATTTTATTTGTATAGTACCAAATCACAACATACATTATCTCAAGGCACTGTACGTAGTAAGGCCTAAATCTTTACAAAGATGTGCGGTCATCTGCCTCGACAGGTTGGGGTGAGAGGAAAATGGGGGACAGAGGAGAGGTGGGGGACAGAAAGGGGGGAGAGAAAGAAAAAGAGGGAGGTGAGGGAGAGACAGAAGAGAGAGACCAGGAGCAAATATACAACAGTTGTATCAAGTTTAGAGTCAGTTATGTCATGTTTATAGAACTACAGTGTCATTTATACAAGCAGCAGCAAACATTATTGATAAGAAACTATACTGATGAACTTTAATCAGAGCATAGTAACAATGACAGCAGTATTATTGTTACTGATGATAATAATAATAATAATAATAATAATAATAATAATATCAAAACTGGATCTGGAGAGTGGGATTTTCTAAAGTTAATATGCATAAATATCATTTTAATAACCTCATGACCTCAGAGCAGATGAACCTCTATGGTCCACATGTGACCTCTGTGGTCCTTATGTGACCTCTTTGGTCCACATGTGACCTCTGTGGTCCACATATGACCTCTGCGGTCCTCATGTGACCTCTGCAGTCCTTATGTGACCTCTGCGGTCCACATGTGACCTCTGCGGTCCTCATGTGACCTCTGTATGTGACCTCTGTGGTCCTTATGTGACCTCTGCAGTCCACATGTGACCTCTGTGGTCCTTATGTGACCTCTTTGGTCCACATGTGACCTCTGTGGTCCTTATGTGACCTCTGTGGTCCTCATGTGACCTCTGTGGTCCACATTTGACCTCTGTGGTCCTTATGTGACCTCTGTATGTGACCTCTGCAGTCCTCATGTGACCTCTGCGGTCCACATGTGACCTCTGTATGTGACCTCTTTGGTCCACATGTGACCTCTGTGGTCCTCATGTGACCTCTGTATGTGACCTCTGCAGTCCTCATGTCACCTCTGTGGTCCACATTTGACCTCTGTGGTCCTTATGTGACCTCTGCGGTCCACATGTGACCTCTGTATGTGACCTCTGCGGTCCACATGTGACCTCTGTATGTGACCTCTGCGGTCCACATGTGACCTCTGTATGTGACCTCTGTGGGCCCTATGTGACCTCTGCAGTCCTCATGTGACCTCTGTGGGCCCTATGTGACCTCTGCAGTCCTCATGTGACCTCTGCGGTCCACATGTGACCTCTGTATGTGACCTCTGTGGTCCTCATGTGACCCCTCTGGCGCCCCCTGAGGGGGCCAATGAAGCCCATAAGAATATAAACCAATTTAACAGGAAGTGTTTGCATAACAAGGTGTATTTGTGTTGAAAGGGGCGGAGCTTTGTTTCTTCTGCTTGTTTGGGTTTGAAATAAAGTCTGATAATAATAGAGGTAATAATTTAAAATGTGATCTCTCCTAGCTGGAGATAGGCACCAGTGCCCCCCGCGACCCTTAGTGGATAAAGCGGTAGAAAATGAGTGAGTGAGTTTCTCCTTTTTGGGCTCTTTCTTTTGTCTGTATTGTAAGTTTTGTTGCATGTAAGGTTATAACATTTATTCAATGAATCGATTACGCAGTTTTAAAATAAAATATTATGATGACAGTTAAGATGATAATAAATGTGTGAAAGGAAAAAAGGTTTGGACAGAAAAATCCCAAAACCATAAAATACATTGGCATCTGTGTGTGTGTGTGTGTGTCAC
>JAFBJR010001431.1:294829-322329 GCA_016785285.1 Brachirus orientalis | reverse complement strand
AGAAAACACGCATCAACTGACAAATGATTTGCAAAGAAACATTTTCTTTCTTTCTTTTTTTTTTACTGTAAATATGAAACTATGATCAGTAAAATAACCTATAGTTAACCAGGAATAAAAACTCATTGAGATTAAAAATCTTTTTTTTTTTGCAGTGTCCTGACTGAGACAGAGAGTAGGAGATAAAGCTTAAGGCACAGATGATATACAACCACTGAAGCTTATAAAGCATACACAAACCAAAATAAATAAAACATAAACTACTTAAAATACACATAAATAACTTAAATATAAACATTTAAAAGCTACTTAAAATATACAAAGTGTGATATCAAATAATATAATCAAGAAAAATAAAGTGTATTTTTGTTGTCAGGCCACGCCCACATCACATGAGACTTCAACACACAGAATCATGAATGAAAGTGTGTGTGTGTGTAGCTGGTCTTCCTCATGTTGTGGGGACCTAAATGTGTCTCCACACTCACATTATGGGGACTTGTCTTCCTTATGGGGACAAAAATCAAGTCCCCATAACGTAAATGACTCCATTTTAAGGTGAAGACATGTTTTAAAGTTAGGTTAAGGTCAGGGTCAGGGTTAGGGTTAGGACACTAGTAATTATGGTTAAGGTTAGAGTACACTACCTTTCAAAAGTTTGGGCTCACCCAGACAATTTTTTGATTTCCATGAAAACTCACACTTTTATTTATCAAATGAGTTGCAAAATGAACAGAAAATATAGTCGAGACATTGACGAGGTTCGATGGAAGCCACAAATGTGATGCTCCACAGACTCAAGGTCACTTTTATAGCTTCTCTAAGCAGCTGAACTGTTTTCAGCTGTGCTAACATCATTGCACGAGGCTTTTCTAATCATCCATTAGCCTTCTAACGCAATTAGCAAACACAATGTAGCATTAGAACACTGGAGTGATGGTTGCTGGAAATGGGCCTCTATACACCTATGTAGATATTGCATTAAAAACCAGACGTTTGCAGCTACAATAGTCATTTACCACATGAACAATGTAGAGAGTACATTTCTGATTAGTTTCATGTCATCTTCATTGAAAAACAGTGCTTTTCTTTCAAAAAGAAGAACATTTCGAAGTGACCACAAACTTTTGAATGCTAGTGTCAGTCTCCAGGAAATGAATGGAAGTCAATGCAATGTCCTCTGAAGTCATGGAAACCAGCGTGTGTGTGTGTGTTTGGAACCACTCAGAACTTGAACTACTCTATCTCTTAAACGTAACATGAAAAGGTTGAGAATGACCGACGTCAGCCCGTTTAGCTCGTTTCCGCGGCGACAGCACACGCAGCGCTGCAGCTGAAAGCGTCCTCACAACGTTCGTCTGTCCATCACTTCTGTCTCATTCCTTAAACGTGTGGAACAATCCCCGACTGTTGCTGTGAACCATCACACAGCGTCACTGTGCCTCTAATCTGAGCTTCTCTGTTTACAGATAATCCCTGTGATCGCTCTGCTTTTACTGCTCATACTTTCTCAAATGTGCTGTGTGCAGCAGCTCAACACAGCCAATAAACTGTTGTCAAAAACAGACGGTAAACTCAGGGGGCCGCAGTCACGATCACCCACAGTGGTGTTATTATCGTCATTATTAGTGGCTGCGTTTCCAACCATCAGCACCACATTTCCCCAAAACACTTCACTGCCTCCATCTCTTCCTTTGGCTCCGCTGAGGAAGATAAACATGGATGAAATTAAGACGAGATTAAACTCCCTCCTGTTTTCTGTTCTCGGTGACAAAATTAATTCTTGCTCTTTTTTACAGTCACAGATGTTTTCCCATCATCAGCTGTTGTAATCAAAGCTGAACTTTCATTAAATGGCCTTCAAAGTCTCTTAATCTGAAAATGACAATTGCACCAGGAAGCAGATTGAAACACAGATGACAACATGGCTGCCAACGAGGACACGCAAAAAACCTCAATCTAAATCTATAATATCTTATTATATTTGCCTCTTTTTCTCATTATAAGATTTTTTTGTGATTCACATTACTTTTATTAGACAATGTATAATTTTACATTTACAGTTTAACGTCACGACAAACCACGAACTACAGTACGACACAATATACAACAGATCCAGAGTCCACGACAAGATACGATGTCAGAATAAAGCAAATATGGAAAAAAATGACACGCATGATAAAGATGAAATAAATGAATAAATAAATAAACAAAACAAACAATAACTAAATAAATGAAAAGATAAACAACAGAAAGATCAGACACCTACATTAACCCAGAGTGTTGACTCTTAAGGAGCTCTTGAATGGATGCAGACATGTCAGACCAGGTCTGGACAGTTTTAGGTTGGGCGTTGTGGAGGCGTGAGCAGTTGTGCATTCAAGAGAGGAAATATACTGATGAGAAGTTAGCAGAATTGCTTCACAGGTAAAGTAGGATAAAACCAAAGCCTTAATATAGCTTGTTTTGCTGCTGTGAGTCCTGCTAAGAGCAGTCTGCGCTGGATGAGAGTGAGGGGCAGATGTGAACCATCATTCAGAAGACATAAACAGGGGTTAGGCTGTAAGTCAATATCCAGTAGTAATGAAATGACAGAGAATCTTTCATTCCAGAAGTGTCTGATTGGCACACACTCCCAAAACATGTGCAATGCTGTTCCTAATGCCTGACCTGGGCAGTGAGTGCAATTAGGGCTTGGTATTCATTTCATTTGAAAGCATTTCAAGGGAGTTGCATAAGTTCATTATAAGTTTTGAAAATTAAATAATACATTTTACATCACAGCACACAGGAGTTGTTGATCCACGTCTTTATCTCACTGTTAGACAGACTTTTCCAACAGGAAAGTGACGTTTGTAAACCACTCACTCTCCCACACCAAAGTCCATAGAGAAAATCAGTGATTTTAGGTCACAGGGACACAGGAGTTGTTGATCCACTGCTGCCTCCATCAGTTAGTTCAAATGTCCTATTTTGTTAATTCGGCATTTGAAATCCTTTTTTCAGATTTACCTCAGTGACACAAAGTGACCACACGAGGCAGCAGTAGACCCGCAGCTCCTGTGTCCCTGTGAGCTAAAATCACTGATTTTCTCTATGGACTTTGGTGTGGGAGAGTGAGTGGTTTACAAACTTCACTTTCCTGTTGGAAAAGTCTGTCTAACAGTGAGATAAAGACGTGAACATGTCCTGAAGACATCGTAGACGTAAACTGACATAGATTTCCTGAGCAGAGTCTTTTTGCTAAGTGGCTAAAATCTGTGTTTCCTTGTGCCGTCACTGGCAGCCATTTTGTTTTCTCTGACCTGATCTGAGATCCATCTTATAATAAATGCTATTTCCCGTTTCTGGTGCACAAATCTCGCAAGGCTATCAGCTAACTATGCTAACAGTCGAGTCAGCAGATTTATAACGTAGAACAAAAACATGCTGGTGTCACAGTTGAGCAGTTTTGTGTATTGTTTATCATTTCACTGATATAAACATGTGAATGAATGAAAAAACTACAAATGAAATAAAATATTTTTTACATACACTCGGATGTCAGAAGACACAGGAAGTGAAAGGCATTTATTTTTATTTTTGGGTCAGTAAAAAAAACTAAATAAAGAAAAGCTTGGATGTTGATGCTGCTTTTTTTAAGATTGTAAAAAAAAAACACACACACAGAGGGTGAATTTTAGTTTTTACAGACTGAATTATATATTATATGGAGGAATTCAGGAAAAAGGTTTGTTGCTCTGATGTGGAGAACATCCTTATTTTTGTTTGGGACATCCTTTATAGTTGTTGTTTATTTGCCTGTATTTTAATTTTCATACAGACACACAGGTTTCCATGACTACAGAGGACATTTACATTGACATCCATTCATTTCCTGCAGACTTACTCTAACCTTAACCATAATTACTAGTGTCCTAACCCTAACCCTGACCCTAACCTTAACCTAACCCTAACCTCAGCCTAACTTTAAAACATGTCTTCACCTTAAAATGGAGTCATTTACGTTATGGAGACTTGATTTTTGTCCCCATAAGGAAGACAAGTCCCCATAATGTGAGTGTGGAGACACATTTAGGTCCCCACAACATGAGGAAGACCAGCTACACACACACACACACACAGAAAGCCTTCTCTTGGTCCTTTTAACCAATCAGAGACCATCACACACTCAGACTCGTGACTCAGCAGAATACTCTTCCTTGAGTCGACACTGTGTTGTATTAAAGCGTGTGTTTGTGTGTCTTTTGTGTGTCTTTTGTGTGTCTTTTGTGTGTCTTTTGTGTGTCTTTTGTGTGTCTTTTGTGTGTTTTGTGCGTCAGCAGCAGCAGCAGCATGAACTCGCCAACTTCCTGTGTGATCTAATAAACAACACGAGCCGCTTCCTCTGCAGGAGACCACACTTTATTACTCACTGGAATATTTCCAATCTCTTAATCTGACGTTTAAACCCAGACTTAACCCTCAAGACGCCCTGAAAAGTCGTGGACCAAACGAAACGTCCTCACAAGGACAGAGTCTAAATTTGACAGCTTTGTCACAGATACACTTTCAAGGACGTCCATTCATTTCAACAGACTAAACAAAGCCTTAACCATAACCAGTTAATGACTAACCCTAAGCTCAACTATAACCACAATTCAAATCTTAGTCCTAAACTTCCTCAGAAATGAGGTTCTGCCTCATTAGGACCAGGTTTTGGTCTCTATGAGGACTTTACTGGTCCTGACAAGGTCAGTGTTTAGGACAGAAAAGGTCTTGAAGAGGAAACAAATACAATCTGTCCTCAGTCTTTCCTCAGTCTGTCCTCAGTCTGTCCTCAGTCTGTCCTCAGTCTGTCCTCAGTCTTTTCCACAGTCTGGCCTCAGTCTGTCCTAAGTCTGTCCTCAGTCTGTCCTCAGTCTGTCCTCAGTCTTTTCCACAGTCTGGCCTCAGTCTGTCCTCAGTCTGTCCTCAGTCTTTCCTCAGTCTGTCCTCAGTCTGTCCTCAGTCTTTCCTCAGTCTGTCCTCAGTCTGTCCTCAGTCTTTCCTCAGTCTGTCCTCAGTCTGTCCTCAGTCTTTCCTCAGTCTGTCCTCAGTCTGTCCTCAGTCTTTCCTCAGTCTGTCCTCAGTCTGTCCTCAGTCTTTCCTCAGTCTGTCCTCAGTCTGTCCTCAGTCTTTCCTCAGTCTGTCCTCAGTCTGTCCTCAGTCTTTCCTCAGTCTGTCCTCAGTCTGTCCTCAGTCTTTCCTCAGTCTGTCCTCAGTCTGTCCTCAGTCTTTCCTCAGTCTGTCCTCAGTCTGTCCTCAGTCTTTCCTCAGTCTGTCCTCAGTCTGTCCTCAGTCTTTCCTCAGTCTGTCCTCAGTCTGTCCTCAGTCTTTCCTCAGTCTGTCCTCAGTCTGTCCTCAGTCTTTCCTCAGTCTGTCCTCAGTCTGTCCTCAGTCTTTCCTCAGTCTGTCCTCAGTCTGTCCTCAGTCTGTTCCACAGTCTGACTTCAGTCTGTCCTCAGTCTGTCCTCAGTCTGTTCCACAGTCTGACTTCAGTCTGTCCTCAGTCTGTCCTCAGTCTGTTCCACAGTCTGACTTCAGTCTGTCCTCAGTCTGTCCTCAGTCTGTTCCACAGTCTGACTTCAGTCTGTCCTCAGTCTGTCCTCAGTCTGTTCCACAGTCTGACTTCAGTCTGTCCTCAGTCTGTCCTCAGTCTGTTCCACAGTCTGACTTCAGTCTGTCCTCAGTCTGTCCTCAGTCTGTTCCACAGTCTGACTTCAGTCTGTCCTCAGTCTGTCCTCAGTCTGTTCCACAGTCTGACTTCAGTCTGTCCTCAGTCTGTCCTCAGTCTGTTCCACAGTCTGACTTCAGTCTGTCCTCAGTCTGTCCTCAGTCTGTTCCACAGTCTGACTTCAGTCTGTCCTCAGTCTGTCCTCAGTCTGTTCCACAGTCTGACTTCAGTCTGTCCTCAGTCTGTCCTCAGTCTGTTCCACAGTCTGACTTCAGTCTGTCCTCAGTCTGTCCTCAGTCTGGCCTCAGTCTGTCCTCAGTCTGTCCTCAGTCTTTCCTCAGTCTGTCCTCAGTCTGTCCTCAGTCTGTTCTCAGTCTGTCCTCATACGACTTCATCTCAGTGGGTGGAATTTGTCTGAGTCTCAGTTTTAAATCTTCACAAAGAATATTAAGTTTTTCAGAGAAAGAGACACGTGAAACGTGAGTTTCACTGAGGAGAATCCAGTGAAGAGTCAAAAATATTTAAATTCACGCAACATCACACACAGGAAAACAGGAAACAACAACAACATGTGGTGAGAGCTGCACTACTGCCACCTACTGGAACAGAGTTTGAATTGAGAGAAATGTTCGTAGCAGAAAAACCTGCGATGATGAGAATCGTGACGTCGGAGTCATGTGACCGCAGTGTCAGGAAAAGAGGACAGTGGATGGACAACTGTCTCGTTGTCTTCAGAGAAACTGAGGTCAAGCTTTGGGACAAAATGTCCACGTACACTGTTGGAAACACTTTTATCAGTCAAAGGAGATGGACAATAATGTCCCAACAGCATGAGACGACTCCTGATGATGAGCTCAGAAGCAAACGTTGTTATTGACATGATGTTTTTCGTCCTACCTCTGGTGTTGGTGGCCATGTCCGCCACCTTCTGGAAGGCGTCCAGAAAAGCCACAGCAGCCAGAACCGTGGTTCTACATGAGCAGAGGACGAGGACGATTAGTTTCACTGCAACTCTGCGTATCATTGTTATTATTATTAATATTATTAATATTATCACTGTAGGTGTCAATAAAAACAATTATTTCAATTCCAAACTTTTAAAAACAGATATTTTTTTTAAAATAATACAATTGCTTCACTTTTGATTAGTCTGTATTATTTTAAAAAAGACCCGTAAAAATACAGTGTAGTAGAAAAGAAAGGTGAGTTTAGTTTTAAAAATTAAAGTTTGTCCCACACACTCATAACATTTTCAGGTTAAATACAGTTCTACTTTAGTTTAATAAACCACAGTTTTCAGATTAAACCAGTTTTTTTTTTTTTTATCAAATTGAGGACATTCTGTCAAAGTAAGGACATCTTGTCACCTGACCGTACCATTCTTAAAAATGGTACGGTCGGGGCAGTTTATTTTAGTACTACTCTTAACGGAAACACAAAAAGAAAAACATACTGTGCCGAACCAAACTGAGCCGTCCCATTCGGTGGAAACACGTCTGTTATGTATCTAATTAATGTCATTTAAAATCTTATACTGAATTATGTGTGCGTGGTAAAAACCGATGTGTCTACTGCCCCCTGTGGTCAAACACCAGCTACTGCATCAAACTGTTTCCACCGAGTCACGTAATAACAGAGTGACCGTCACGTTTCTTACCGGAGCTGAGAATGAAGCTTGGTGGCCTTGGCACTGAAATCCTCCCACACTGGATACGAGCACTGGCAACACACACACACACACAGCGATGACGTTTGAATTAAAAACAACACACAGAAGAAAAGTTCCAGTTAGTGTCAGGAGCACGGCCGGACCAAACCTCTGTGAGGCCCTGAGCTGAAACTCATATGGGGGGGCCTCACGAACTCCACCTCAGAAGAAGACGACATGCTTGACTGTTATTAATACAAATGTAACTCTATCAAGTGCATTCATTATAGATGTGTGTTTACATTAAAACAGTGTCTTTTGTCCTAATATTAATTTGCCCTTTCATGCTCAAGTGTGTGATGATACTGACCTGGAATTAAAGCAGTAAAACTGTTTAATGAGTTTTTTAAAACAGAACAGAACAGATGTGTAAAATGTGTGAGACAGAAAAACAGAGATAATCCAGCAGGACAGAGGGTCGGGATTATCCTGTGCATTATCGAGCCGATTCACACGTCTCTCATTGTTTATCATCATCATTATGTTTGGTTTAGATGTTTAAAAGCTGCACATTATCCACTTCCTCCATTCAGTTTATTTTCATTATATTTATTTATCTAACTCTTCTATGTTCTTTAAACCAGGGCCATCAAACTCAAATGATGAGGGAGCCAATGAGCATGTAGTCCGGTCAAAGGGGGGCGGGGCTAGAGAAAAAAGTGTGCGTGTGTGTGTGTGTGTTCCATTGTGATATATCACAAAAAACAAATTTCACACAATTTCAAAGTAAAATGATTCCTTTTGACATAGAATCATTTTTATGCTTCACAATAAAAAACTGATAATAAATAAATTTTAAATCAGACAATAAATCAGACAAAATTAATCAGAATCTAAAATTGGGTGAATAATGACACGTCTTACTATAATTATTATAAAACAAACATGTTTAGTGTTAAATTCTTACAGTCCAGGTTTTCATCACCACATGATTTTAACTTTGTCACATTTGAAAATAAATATTTTTTTCTTAAATTCCTGCTGGATTTTGTTTATTCATAAACTACAGACCAATAAAATCTGTTTTATTTTTTTCTATTTTTGTTTGTTGAAATCTTCTTTTTTTTACCCCCCCCCATTATTTCTGAACAGTTGTTTAAATGTTACAATTATTTAAACAGCAAAATGTGTTTAAAATAACAAATAACTAATAACAAATAACTAATTTTTACTACAAAATAAAACTAAATAACAAGATAAAACACTGTTTAGATATTTAAATACATCTAAAGATATCAGGATTTATTCAGTAACTTAAAATGTGTTTTTAATCTGTGAACCATTGGCTGATCAGCAGGCGGCAACAACCAGCTGCTTATGACACTTTTCCACTACACAGTTCCAGCTCGCCTCGGCTCTACTCGGTTTGGTATCAGTCACTAGTTTTCCATGACTTCATAGTTTGTCGTCATAGAAACAGCCGTGACGACACAAAGACACAAACACATTATTTTCAAGTCTTTTTAACTCATCTACAGTTCAACATTGTTCGCGCTCGTGACTCTTCCAGTGACGACGCTCTCTGACCAATCAGTGGCCGGCAGTCTGTCCACGTCACATGTTAGTATCAGCTTGACTGGAACCTCCACAGAACAGGGACTAAAAACAGGACCAGGTACCAGGTTCTATCACTGATGGAAACAGAGTAGAGCCGAGCCGAGCTGGGACTGTATAAAGGAAAAGCACCATTCGCTTTGGGGTCGACAGGAGAGAGAGCAAAGATCATCATCATCATCATCATTATCAGATGAAGATGATTCCACCCAACTAGATAAAAGCTGTTTTAGAAAACAAAATTACAGATTATAGATTTAAGTCAAATTAATTGTCAATTCAGTTGTTTATACAGTAGAAGACACAGAGGTATACAACTATGTGTGTGTGTGTGTTAGAGTTGGTTAACAAATGTATATTATATCCATATGGTAACATGAGACCAGATCTGGTCTTAGTGTCTTTCATAATGTGTGAAATTCACTAAATATTATATATATTACACCTAAAGGTGACAATATCACTTGACATGTAAAAATCCTACATTTAATGAAATGAAGGTTTTATCTGAAATGAAAAGTAATAGTAACTGTGTATTTTAAGATCATGTAATCCAGATGATACAGTAGATTATATTTTATTTTAGAGTGTATTTACAGTTTATTGTTGCTCACAAGCTTTTCTTTATATCCACATTAATCTGTTATGTCAGGATAGAAACTAAGATTATACAGAGATTATTCATAAAACATAGAAATATTGATTTGATTTATATCATGATATATAGTGATGTCAAATGAATAAAAAGGTCACAGTGAACACTTACATGTGTCAGGGACGTTTTCCAATAGAGTGACTGAAAAATCATTACACTGTATAATGAGTATAAACATTAATGTATCAGCACAGACATGATTTTAGTTTGAAAATTAATTGCAGCAAACATGAAACTGTGTGTGTGTGTAGCTGGTCTTCCTCATGTTGTGGGGACCTAAATGTGTCTCCACACTCACATTATGGGGACTCGTCTTCCTTATGGGGACAAAAATCAAGTCCCCATAACGTAAATGACTCCATTTTAAGGTGAAGACATGTTTTAAAGTTAGGCTGAGGTTAGGGTTAGGTTAAGGTTAGAGGTCAGGGTTAGGGTTAGGACACTAGTAATTATGGTTAAGGTTAGAGTAAGTCTGCAGGAAATGAATGGAAGTCAATGGGATGTCCTCTGTAGTCATGGAAACCAGTGTGTGTGTGCGTGTGTGTACATGCCCCGCTGAGTTTTCCTGTGACACAGGAAGTGATGGTGTAATCATGACCAATCACAAAGCTTTTTCACACACACACACACACACTCACTGTCTCCTGTTCTCAGATGCTGATGGATTTGCCCCTCGGCTACTGTGATGTTAAAAGTCACACGGTCATATGAGAGTATGTCATGGTTTCTGAACCACACACACACACACACACACACACACACACACACACACACACGGCAGCAGCTTTAAAACAGATTTTAGCCTCTTAACAAAAGACTTGTGGAATAAACTCTACTTCAGTTTAAGTCTACGATGTCTTCAGAACATGTTCATGTCTTTTAGGAGCTGCTGGTCCACTGCTGCCTCCATCAGTAACTTCAAATGTCTTATTTTGTCAGTTCGGCATTCAAAATGCTTTATTAAGATTCAAATCAGTGACACAAAGTGACCACACGAGGCAGCAGTAGACCAGCAGCTGCTGTGTCCCTGTGAGCTAAAATCACTGATTTTCTCTATGGACTTTGGTGTGGGAGAGTGAGTGGTTTACAAACTTCACTTTCCTGTTGGAAAAGTCTGTCTAACAGTGAGATAAAGACAAATCGGATACCAACTTCAGCGTTGCGAGTTATACAGCAGCATTTTCTGAGTCACTTCTGCGAATAGACTCCCAGCGCAGAACATCAATGCATGAACAACACTGCCATCTACTGGTCAGTAACCAGTATGCATGAGAAAAGTGATGATTGTGATCCACAAAGGTCAAATCATCAGCTCACACATACACAATTTTTAGATTTAAAAATGGAAAGGTTATATTCACAAATACACATTTATTCGTAAAAAGCAAAATAAAAGCTAGAAATAGGAAAGTCATAATTGTGGACAGCGAAACTCGTGTGTAAATAATGGAACGTTTGTAGATTATGAGACAAATGTGACCCCAAGGAAGTCCTGACTGTGGACGACCCTGTCCTCTGGTTCTGTCTCTGGTTCTGTCTCCTGTCTCACTCTTTTGTTCCCTTTGTTTCCTCCACAGTGAGACAGAAAAACAGAGATAATCCAGCAGGAGAGAGAGAGGGTGGAGGCAGGCGGGGGGCGTCGGGATTATCCTGATATTTTCTGTGCATTATCGAGCCGATTCACACGTCTTTCATTGTTTATCATCATCATTATGTTTGGTTTAGATGTTTAAAAGCTGCACATTATCCAGTTCCTCCATTCAGTTTATTCTCATTATATTTATTTATCTAACTCTTCTATGTTCTTTAAACCAGGGCCATCAAACTCAAATGATGAGGGAGCCAATCAGCATGTAGTCTGGTCAAAAGGGGCGGGGCTGGAGAAAAAAAAAGTGGGTGTTGCATTGTGATATCACAAAAAACAAATTTCACACAATTTCAAAGTAAAAGGATTTGTTTTGACATAGAATCATTTTTATGCTTCACAATGATTTAAAATAAATCCCTTAATATGAAAAACAGACAGAAAAATTAGAATCTAAAATTAGGTGAATAATGACATGTCACGTCGATTAGACACTTGGTTTATAAAATGTCGGAAAATGTTAAAAAATGTTGATCAGTGTTTGTCAAAACCTGGAAATGACAATGTTTCTCAAATGATTCAGTTGTTAATTATTTATTAAACCAGAAAATATTCACATTTAAGAAGCTGAAATCAGAGAAACTGGTTTGAATTATTTAAAACAAAACACTCAAACTGAGTCATCTATATTTTTGTCTTTCTTGTTTTGTTGAAATAGAGAATTTTGCATGTGTAAAATACACCGTATATTGCATTATACTTCTGTGGTTCATAACAAATAAAGTTTTTATTCTATTCTGTTCTATTAACCCGCCTGCAGGGGCAGCAGATGTAAATATCAACCTGACAGGTTGATATTTATCAATGCCTCAATTTTAAATAAATCAATCACTCAATAAATAAAGAGTCTGTCTGATCCCACAAACATGAACACAGGAAAGACGTCGTGAGATTTAGGAACCTTTTCCTCTTTCAGGAGCTTCTCTTTGGAAACAAACAACAGATTATTGATTGGACAAACTCATCATCATCATCATCATCATCATCAGTGAGTTTCACAGTGAACAGCTGAGTGTGATGAGAAGGATGTGACAGGCAGGACAAAGGCAGCAGGGGCACAGTCAGAGGCCGCGTTGGCTGAGCCCCTCCCACCAGAGGCTGAGCTCCTCCCACCAGAGGCTCACTCTCAGAGTAAACAAAATGGCTGCCAAAGAGATTCAGCTCATAAAATCTACGTCACTTTATTAACATGTTCACGTCTTTATCTCACTGTTAGACAGACTTTTCCAACAGGAAACGTTGTAAACCACTCACTCTCCCACACCAAAGTCCATAGAGAAAATCAGTGATTTTAGCTCACAGGGACACAGGAGTTGTTGATCTACTGCTGCCTCCATCACTAAGTTCAAATGTCTTATTTTGTCATTTCGGCTTGTAAAAATCTTCATCCACATGTATCTCAGTGACACAAAGTGACCACACAGGGCAGCAGTGGATCAACAGCTCCTGTGTCCCTGTGAGCTAAAATCACTGATTTTCTCTTTTTACATCACAGCACGCAGGAGTTGTTGATCCACTGCTGCCTCCATCAATAAGTTCAAATGTCTTATTTTGTCATTTCGGCTTGTAAAAATCTTCATCCACATTTATCTCAGTGACACAAAGTGACCACACAGGGCAGCAGTGGATCAACAACTCCTGTGTCCCTGTGAGCTAAAATCACTGATTTTCTCTATGGACTTTGGTGTGGGAGAGTGAGTGGTTTACAAACTTCACTTTCCTGTTGGAAAAGTCTGTCTAACAGTGACATAAAGACGTGAACATGTTCTGAAGATATCAGAGACTTAAACTGATGTGGATTTTATGAGCTGCATCTTTTGTTCACTGTCTAAAATCTGTCTATCCCTTGCAAATACATGAAATAGAATTATTTTTTTAATTCCAGTTTTCAGGACCAGGGTCCAGGACCAGCTGACCGAGAATGACCGAGAATGACCTCTACCTCTAATCCTGTGACCCTAATGTGACCTGTGTGTGTGTGTGTGTGTGTGTGTGTAAGGTTTACTAGTAATAAGCAATTCCAGACACACACACACACACACAGTTTGGATCAGCTGAGCAGAGAAAGAGGAAGGGAGGAGCTGAGGAGGAAGAGGAAGATGACGGGAGAAGAGGAAGAAAAAGTGCTGTGTAAACAGCGAGGAGTGAAATCTGCAGCCAGGCGTAATTTAGCTGAGCAACTGCTGTGAAAAACAGCGAGTGTCAAGTCGATGGCACACGAGTAATACATCATTTTCAATGGTTGGATTTTAAAAAACAACTAAACATAAAAATGACAAAAGTGAACTGTTGGTTCATGTGAAGTCAGTGTTTTGATCATAATTAGGGTTTTTATAACAAGTTATGGCACTTTTGCTCAGGGAGATATTAAAGGGATAGTTAAGGGTTTTTATTATAAATGTTTTTTTTAAGTACTGAATAGGCCTGGTCAATGTATGGATACTATATGTATATACTTGCATGAGACCAGATCTGTTCTTAGATTTTAGATATCGTCAATCACAATTAAACATCTGTGATTTGAATTTTCCTGGTTTTAAAGGCTGTTGCATTGATAATCATCATATTTATTATATTGAATATATTTGTGAAATACAAAATATGAGTAATTAATTACAATACTGATTTAAAAAAAACTACATGTATTCGGTGAAATTATATTTTCAAAACAGTGTGATGTGCTTCTAGGCTGTATATTTTGAAGTCAAACATGTTTTTAAGGTTTGAGGGATAATATGTTCACGTCTTTATCTCACTGTTAGACAGACACTCACTCTCCCACACCAAAGTCCATAGAGAAAATCAGTGATTTTAGCTCACAGAGATACAGGAGTTGTTGATCCACTGCTGCCTCCATCACTAAGTTCAAATGTCTTATTTTGTCACTTCAGTGTTTGAAATCCTTTGTTCAGATTTATGTCAGTGACACAAAGTGACCACACGAGGCAGCAGTAGACCAGCAGCTCCTGTGTCCCTGTGAGCTAAAATCACTGATTTTCTCTATGGACTTTGGTGTGTGACTGTAAATATGATTCAAAGTTTGCTACAACACATATAATTTAGTGTAATATTAAATTACTGTTATTTATTGACTTTTTCCAAATATATTTTTGTCATTTCCATGTATCTTTCAATCAAAATTTTGCAGTTTTTTATTGTAAAGTGCTATATAAGTAAATATTGATGGATTGAAAATGTATAATATTTATGTGTATTTCCTAAATGTATTCAACATAATAAACATGATGATAATCAATACAGCAGCCTTTAAAGCCAGGAAAAGTCATCACAGATACTTTATCATGATATGATGATTGATCTGGCCTCATGGCTCAGTATATAGATATAATACCCACATATTGACCAGACCAACTCCAACAAGTACTTTCTGCATCTCACTAACATAAATGGGTAAAGCACAAGTACTCCTCATGGAGACCAAAACCTGGTCCTAATGAGGCAGAACCTGATTTCCGAGGAGCTGGTTAAGTTTAGGACTAAGATTTGAATTGTGGTTATGGTTAAGGTTAGTGATAATGAAGTCAATGTAGAGTCTGTGTGTGTGTGTAGCTGGTCTTCCTCATGTTGTGGGGACCTAAATGTGTCTCCATACTCACATTATGGGGACTTGTCTTCCTTATGGGGACAAAAATCAAGTCCCCATAACGTAAATGACTCCATTTTAAGGTGAAGACATGTTTTAAAGTTAGGCTGAGGTTAGGGTTAGGTTAAGGTTAGGGTCAGGGTTAGGGTTAGGACACTAGTAATTATGGTCAAGGTTACAGTAAGTCTGCAGGAAATGAATGGAAGTCAATGCAAATGTCCTCTGTAGTCATGGAAACCAGTGTGTGTGTGTGTGTGTGTGTGCAGCTTCTCACGCTGTCATGTTTTGCAGCTACGATGATCCTGACAGAAAATCAATGACGCTGCTCTCTCTCAGTCAGAGACGCAGAGTGAAAAGAGAGAAGAAACCAACCACTGGTTACATCATCCACCATCAATCTGTCCATTATTTTCACTACTTAACCCATTAGTTAATCGATTAATCAATTAATTTGCTCGAGAAAATGGTGAAACCTTTAGATCTGTGTTTCCCAAACGTCCTCAAACAAAACCCGCAGATGTAAAGTCGAGTCAGCGTCGACTGATGAGGTTCTTCTATGATCAGTGATGATCTTTAGAAGTCAGTGCAGACGATGACTGATCAATCATTTGATGCCAATATTTTCATCTTCGTCTGATCAAATAAAACCGTAGAAGAATGAACAATACACTAAACTGCTCAGACTACATTTTGTGTCACTTACACATGTTTTAAATAACTAATCTATCATCATGATCAGCCAGAAGGTTCAGGTTTAGGAGGCGCCACAGCAGAACATCTGCCTCCATCTTGTCCTCTACCTTGTGTCCTCTTCTGTTAGGCCAACTGTCCTCGTGTCCCCCTTCACACCATCCATGAACCTTCTCTGTCGTCTTCCTCTTTTTATTTTTATCTAAAGATTATGTTTTTATGAACCAACACAGGTTTTTTTTTCCTGCAGACAGACTTCACCTCAACAAAAGAACCAAACAGAGACAGGGACAGGGACAGGGACAGAGACAGGGACAGGGACGGAGACGGAGACAGAGACAGAGACAGGGACAGGGACGGAGACGGAGACAGAGAGAGGGACAGGGACTGAGATGGAGACAGGGACAGAGACAGGGACAGGGACGGAGACGGAGACGGAGACGGAGACGGAGACAGGGACAGAGACAGGGACAGGGACAGGGACAGGGACAGGGACGGAGACGGAGACGGAGACGGAGACAGGGACAGAGACAGGGACAGGGACAGGGACAGGGACAGGGACAGAGACAGGGACGGAGACAGAGACAGAGAGAGGGACAGGGACTGAGATGGAGACAGAGACAGGGACAGGGACAGGGACAGAGACAGGGACAGAGACAGGGACGGAGACAGAGACAGAGAGAGGGACAGGGACTGAGATGGAGACAGAGACAGAGACAGGGACAGAGACAGGAACAGAGACAGAGACAGTGAGACAGTGAGACAGGGACAGAGACAGAGACAGAGACAGAGACAGAGACAGAGACAGGGACAGGGACGGAGACGGAGACAGAGAGAGAGACAGGGACTGAGATGGAGACAGGGACAGAGACAGGGACAGGGACAGGGACAGGGACGGAGACGGAGACGGAGACAGGGACAGAGACAGGGACAGGGACAGAGACAGGGACAGAGACAGGGACGGAGACAGAGACAGAGAGAGGGACAGAGACAGGGACAGAGACAGAGACAGAGACAGAGACAGAGACAGGGACAGGGACGGAGACGGAGACAGAGAGAGAGACAGGGACTGAGATGGAGACAGGGACAGAGACAGGGACAGGGACGGAGACGGAGACGGAGACGGAGACGGAGACGGAGACAGGGACAGAGACAGGGACAGGGACAGGGACAGAGACAGGGACAGAGACAGGTACGGAGACAGAGACAGAGACAGAGACAGGGACAGAGACAGAGACAGAGACAGGGACAGGGACAGAGACAGGGACAGAGACAGAGACAGAGACAGGGACAGGGACAGAGACAGAGACAGGGACAGAGACAGAGACAGAGACAGGGACATACAGAGGGACAAATGTCATCATCCTCGTCTTTATCTGTGTGTGTTTTCATGTAGATTATAAATATCATCATCATTGTGTCTGATAATGGATGCACTGACATTTTACAGTGAGAGACAGAGGAGGAGGAGGAGGAGGAGGAGGAGGAGGGTTTCACACCAGCAACCTAATGGGACAAAATCAACACACACACACTCTAGTTTCCATGACTTCAGAGGACATTTACATTGACTTCCATTCATTTCCTGCAGACTTACTCTAACCTTAACCATAATTACTAGTGTCCTAACCCTAACCTTAACCTAACCCTAACTCAAGTCATTTACATTATGGGGACTTGATTTTTGTCCCCATAAGGAAGACAAGTCCCCATAATGTGAGTGTGGAGACACATGTAGGTCCCCACAACATGAGGAAGACCAGCTACACACACACACACACACTATGCCTAAACCTTGTTCTAGGCCATAAAATCATTTAAAGTCGATAATGTTAAATGAAAATTGATCCTTAGGACCTACTGTAAACACACATACACACACAGACTTGTTTTTATATCTTAGGGAGGACACCTCATAGACATAATACATTCTCTAGCACCCTACCCTAACCTTTAGTCTAACGGTTAGACTGGTCTAACGGTTGTGAGGACGGGTTAGGGTTAGGGTTAGGGTTAGACTCTAACCCTAACCCTAACCCGTCCTCACAAATCTACAACTACAAATACACAGGTTGGTACAGCTACACATTTAAGGACTCTGACCATAACCTTAACCATAACCACCATTCAAATCTTAGTCCTGAACTTAACCAGTTCCTCAGAAATGAGGTTCTGCCTCGTTAGGACCAGGTTTTGGTCTCCGTGAGGACTTTACTGGTCCTGACAAGGTCAGTGTTTAGGACAGAAAAGGTCCTAACGAGGAAACAAATACAAGAACACACACACATTCTCAAACAGCATTCTGACTGAGGACACTTAGTGCAAAGCCCTTAAACCTGGATCTGAACCCAATTCTAACCCTTAAACCAGATCTTAAGCCACTAAAAAGCCATTTCAGTTTGTGTGGACCCGACACACGTCCTCAGTGGTTGAGGTTATATTTACAAACACACACACACACACACACACACAGGTATTCTTCTGAGGACTCTGCATTGACTTCCATTCATTTAAAACAGACTGAAGGTTCCTCAGAAATGAGGTTCTGCCTCGTTAGGACCATGTTTTGGTCTCCATGAGGACTTTACTGGTCCTGACAAGGTCAGTGTTTAGGACAGAAAAGGTCCTAACGAGGAAACAAATACAAGAACACACACACATTCTCACACAGCATTCTGACTGAGGACACTTAGTGCAAAGCCCTTAAATGTGGATCTGAACCCAATTCTAACCCTTAAACCAGATCTTAAGCCACTAAAAAGCCATGAGGTTATATTTACAAACACACACACACACACACACACAGGTGTTCTTCTGAGGACTCTGCATTGACTTCCATTCATTTAAAACAGACTGAAGGTTCCTCAGAAATGAGGTTCTGCCTCGTTAGGACCATGTTTTGGTCTCCATGAGGACTTTACTGGTCCTGACAAGGTCAGTGTTTAGGACAGAAAAGGTGCTGAAGAGGAAACAAATACAAGAACACACACACACACACACACACAGGCTGGTTGTGTATGTGATACAACATTAAAGCTGAACTAATTAAAATAATCTTAAATCCTCATCACGAGACACTGAGATTATTGACACAAAACAAACGTGTGTGTCAAAAACATGACGACGAGAGAAAATGTGTTTTATTTGGTGACAGGTTCTGACTTCAAATGTGTTTTGTGTAAAAACGAAGACGAACAAATGATCCGTTAAATCAGTTTAAAACAAAAAACGGATGATCAATGAGGAGAAAAAACATCCGGGTTTTGTGACATGACAGTCACACACACACACACACACACGTGTGTGGATGAAGCAGGGTGTTGGTGCTGGGTGAGGATGATGAGGATGAGGAGGGTGAGGAGGGTGAGGGTGAGGAAGCGTGTGTACCTTCATGTCGTTGACGATGGCCTGGAACAGGCCCCCGAGGGCCCCGCACTCCCTCTCCACCGTCTCCATGTTCGCCAAATCCACCATTCACCGGAATGTGCAGGGGCAGCGCGCGCTTCACTGCGCGCTACCGACGCCAACCGGGAGGAAAAAAGAGGAGGAAGAAAAAGGTATATTCCCACAAAATCCGACAATCAGTCTCCGCTGTTTTTTCTTTCCTTTAAAGGACGAGGAGATGAAGAGGAGGAGGAAGAGGAGGAAGAGGAGGAGACAGACTCCTGCTGCGGTTTGAACCGAGAGAAGAAGATGTGACAGAGGAGAGATGCTCGCTCTCCCTCTCTCTCTCTCTCTCTCTCTCAGTCAGCTGTGTGTCGGCGTGAACATGTTTGGCGCAGACAGCAGCGCAGACCCTGACTGTGTGTGTGTGTGTGTGCGTGCGTGCGTGTGTGTGTGAAGCTCGGCTGTGATTGGTGCAGGGGCGGTGGGCTCAGCTCAGCGGTGCAGACAGAGCAGCCAGTAACACGATCCATGCAACTGCAGAGGGAGGCTGGACACACGCACGCACACACGCACGGAGACACAGAGAGAGAGAGAGAGAGAGACACACACGCACACACACACGGAGAGAGACGCACGCACGGAGAGAGACACACACACACACACACGGAGACACAGAGAGAGAGAGACACACACGCACACACACACGGAGAGAGACACACACACACACAGAGACACACAGAGAGAGAGACACACACGCACACACACACGGAGAGACACACACACACGGAGAGAGACACACACGCACGCACACACACACACACACGGAGAGAGACACATACACGCACGCACGGAGAGACACACACACACACACGGAGAGAGACACACACACGCACGCACGGAGAGACACACACACACACACACGGAGAGAGACACACACACGGAGAGAGACACACACACACGCACACACACACGGAGAGACACACACACACAGAGACACACACACACAGAGAGACACACACACACGGAGACACACACACGTTTGTGCTTCTATCATAGTGAGGACCCTCATAGACATAATACATTCTCTAGCCCCTTACCGGAGAGAGACACACACACACACACACGGAGAGACACACACACACACACACGGAGAAAGACACACACGCACACACGGAGAGAGACACACACACACACACGCACACACGGAGAGAGACACACACACACACGGAGACACACACACACAGAGACACACACACACACAGAGACACACACACACACGGAGACACACACACGTTTGTGCTTCTATCATAGTGAGGACCCTCATAGACATAATACATTCTCTAGCCCCTTACCCTAACCTTAACCTGAACCCAATTCTAATCCTAACCCTAAAACCAGGTCTTAACCCTGAAAAAGCCCTTTAAAGAAGTGAGGACCAGACAAAATGTCCTCACTCTGTCCAAATGTCCACACTCTTAGGTTAAAAGTCTATAAATCCCTGTTTCATGAATGAATGTTCATTTTCAATAAACAAAACCAAATAACAATAAAAAATTGTTGACTTTTTCCAAAACTAAAACTGAAAAGGTGTCGACAGGAGCTGAAGCTTTTAAAAAGCTCTGACATTACAATAAACATAACAATCATAAAAATGATTCTAATATCAGCACAATAGTTTTACTTTTTAATTTTCCAGGATTAAGGTTAGACTCATAAAGTTGCTTTAAAGTTCCAGAACAATCATCTCAGGTTTTTCAAAATAAAATCTTCCTCTCAGCTGTCCGTGTTCAGCTTTGTGAACGTGTCATAATCTACACTGTCTTTAAAAATGAAAATGTGATTAGTTGGCTCACAATAAGGGTGATCACATGACCGACCTCTGATGTCTCTTGGTTTCATTTTATATTTTAATGATGTATTTTTATTATAATGAATCCATATACTGAGTCCTCAGGGATGGGCAGTGTTTCTGGTACATGTATTTAAAATACATATTTCCAATACTAAATGTTCATTTGTAGTTTTTTTTTTTATTTTATTGAGTTGAGTTCATATGTATTTTGCATCAAAACAACTTATGAGGCTAATATTTGACAGATTATACCTCTCCCTGTCCCTTTGACCCATTGAAATACCACGAAAGAGACAATACAAACCTATAAAATGCACATTTCCACCAGCCAGAGGTGAATTGACGACCTCATAACCCACCACTTGGGGGAATTAATCATTGTTTTTATTTGTATTTTCTAGTTTATTTAGACACATTCATTTGTTGAATATTTGGTATTTTATTTGAATATACATTGTGATGTATCCCTGCTCATGTGCGGATGTCCTGTGGTAAAGCCGCTGCAGGACTATTACTGTCATTTGATAATTGTGTTGATTGCAGCATATTAACATTTCTACATTCATGCCTTCTTCTGACTTGTTGATTAATAAACTTAGCAGAGACACGAGAAGTTTCTGCAGCAGAAACCTGACCTTTGACCTCTGGCACTTTGTAAACACGTCACTGTGTGTGTGCGAGTGCTGCCATCTGGTGGTTTGTTATGACCCCAGGGTCGCGGCTTCCTTTTCTTTTACGTACGAGTCTGAATGACTCACCTGTGTGAGCGTCCGAGTGGATCCTGAGAGCTGATTGGTCCTTCACAGCAGGTTCCAGTAGAAGAGGCCTGATCCTCTCAGCTGCAGTGGACTTCCTCTCAGTCAGACCGTCAGCAGACATGTTGTCTCAGTCTTTAATAAACCTTTAAATGGGTTCTTAGGAGCTGGAAGAGGGAGCTTCCACACTCTTGTTGTGATCAGGTTTTCCCCGAGACCTGGTCCTAACAAAAACACACAACAAAAAAAAAGTATGTAAATGTGCCTGTGTGTGTGTAGCTGGTCTCCCTTATGTTGTGGGGACCTAAACCTGTCTCCACACTCACATTATTATCTTGGTGTTCTTGTAAATGTATCTTTGTGAGGACCAAAAAACACATATAAACCATAGAAAGTGAGGACATTTTTACAACTTTAAACAGCTTTTTGGGGATTAAGACCTGGTTTTAGGGTTAGGATTAGGTGTGTGTAGCTGGTCTTCCTCATGTTGTGGGGACCTACATGTGTCTCCACACTCACATTATGGGGACTTGTCTTCCTTATGGGGACAAAAATCAAGTCCCCATAACGTAAATGACTCCATTTTAAGGTGAAGACATGTTTTGAAGTTAGTCTTTTTGGGGACATTTTGTTTGGTCCTCACCACTTTAAAGGGCTTTTTTCAGGTTTAAGGCCTGGTTTTAGGGTTAGAATCAGGTTTAGATTAGGGTTAGGCATTTATTTGTGATGGTTAAGGTTAGGGTAAGGAGCTAAAGAATGTATTATGTCTATGTGTCCTCAGTAAGATATATATAAAAAAAACGTGTGTGTGTGTGTGTAGCTGGTCTTCCTCATGTTGTGGGGACCTAAATGTGTCTCCACACTCACATTATGGGGACTTGTCTTCCTTATGGGGACAAAAATCAAGTCCCCGTAACGTAAATGACTCCATTTTAAGGTGAAGACATGTTTTGAAGTTAGGCTGAGGTTAGGGTTAGGTTAAGGTTAGAGGTCAGGGTTAGGGTTAGGACACTAGTAATTATGGTTACGGTTAGAGTAAGTCTGCAGGAAATGAATGGAAGTCAATGTGATGTCCTCTGAAGTCATGGAAACCTGTGTGTGTGTGTGTGTTTACAGTACTTTCACTGACAAACACACTCAACAGTGTAAAGTGTTTACTTTATGTTAAAAGTGTATGTTCACAGTTTGAGTCCAAACAGCTGAAACTGTGAATCACTTACTAAATCATCAACTATAATAATGATCAGTTTGAGTGTTTTCTTAATGATCAAATTTTAGTTTTTCAGCTTTCTTAAACATGAATATTTTCTGATTTGTTTGCTCCATATAACAAAGAAATCATTCAAACTAAATCATTCTTGAGATGAAAAAGACTTCAAAATCCTTGTTATGTCCTTGTTTAATGTTAATCTGCAACATTTCACAAGGACATTTGTAAAATGTCCATATCTAACAGAGGAGTCTGGTGTATTTAGCGACAGCACTGCTGAAAGACGGAGATGGTGAGCCCAATCACAAGCCGTTCAGCCGTATTTCACTTCACTGACTGTCACGTTCACTTTCAGTTCGCTTTGATTCGTGTGTCGGACTTTGTCGCGCTCTTGACTCTTCCAGTGACGACGCTCTCTGACCAATCAGTGGCCGGCAGTCTGTCCACATCACATGTTAGTATCAGCTCGACTGGAACGTCCACAGAGCAGGGACTAAAAACAGGACCAGGTACCAGGTTCTATCCCTGATGGAGAAAAAAAAATGTGTAGTCGAACCGTGCCAAGCCATGCTAGAACTGAATAAAGGAAAAGCACCTTAACATTAACGTGTTATAACTGGAACATGTCTATTACATGTGTATAACATAACAGTTCAGGTAAAAACAGATGTGACCAGTTTCCACTTGGCCTGGTCTGGAACAGTTAGGCCAAGTTAGTTCTTGTTATAAATAAGTGATTGGTTTTAAATTAAATCACTTGTGTTTTGTTGGATCTTCTCTTGGTTAAATATTCATCGTCTCTCCTGTGTGTGTGTGTGTGTGTGTGAGGAGCTTGTGGCTCCAGTTGGTCTCAGCCAATCAGCGGCCAGCGTCAGGTTAATGCCCCGCCCCCGCGCGGAGGCCATTGGCTGAATTGTAATATGTAATGGTGTTATGGGCGGAGTCAGTGATGCCACGGTGAGTTTACTCCTCCTGATGTGATGTGATGGTGGAGAATCGCAGAACCAGCAGCGGCAGCGGAACCGGACCCAGACCCAGATCCAGGTCCAGGTCCAGACTGTGACTCAGGTGAGCGAGTGTCGGTTTTTCGCCATTTTGTTTGTTTAAGGGAAATGCGCGTCCGTAATTTGCGTACGCGTATTCCAAAAAACACCGTTCGACGTAAAAAGGTGTCGGATTAGTCCGGTTCAGTTCGGTGGTGAGTTCACGGTGGCTCATTTAGCGTCGGAAAATCCGCAGCGTTGGCTTGAGTGGACGATGTCTAACGAGTTTCCCTCTTTTTGAATGAAAACAACCAGAATAGAGACAAAACTAAAGAAACTAAGTGACATTTAAAGCTGCACTTTCTTCTGTCTGAGCTTCTTTAACGTGGCTCTTGTGTTTTTCTGCTTTAAACTGGACCCAATTCTGGTCCTAATCAGTCACAGTATAGAAAAAGTGGTCATCGTCTTCTGGTTTGTCGGCTGAGGCCAACCAGGAAGTAAGAACATATTGAATAGCCACCAGGGGGCGACTCTGCTGGCTTTGTGTGGAAGTCTGTGGGAAAATGATCTTCTAATCCCTTGACTCCTAATGTGGGGAAACATTTTCCTGAAGAGCTCATGGTCTCCGTCACAAGTTTCATCTCTTCTTTAATACAGCCTGATGTCAGTTTTGTAAATTATGTTCACATTTACGTCGGGATTCCACTGAATGCATATGCAGCGCACTACGTTTCTGTTGCAGCATCAGAAGTGATTCACGTCCACAAGTCAAAATGTCTTCTAAATAACTTAAACAGATTTTCAGCTTCTTAAATGTGAATATTTTCATTAAAATTGAATCATTTTGGTTTGTCGACAAAACAAGACATTTGAGAACATCATCATTTACAGGTTTGATTAATATTGTTCAGAATTTTCTGACATTTTATGAACCAACTATAATAGAGAATAGAGAAAATGATTAATCAATTGTGAAAAGTTGCAGCCCTGGTCTATAATGGTCTGTCAAACTGTTCAAAAAATGCAAAAACATGACTGTAAATCAGTTAAATGTCAACATAAGTGCATTTTATTCTTTAACCCAATTTTCCCATCTACTTATATTGGTTTACAGGCCTAATCCTCAAGATTAGAGTCTGGAGTGAAGAACAAAACATGACATATTTGTAATAAATGATTTCCATTTTGTATGATTATTTGCTTCACATTACCTGTGTATTTTTTTGCCAGGCGCTGCTGTGTGTCTCACTGTTGCAAAGTACAAAGAGCAGTAGGTCACTGCAGTTCACAGCTGATAACTCTAATCCCTCACCAGAGATGAACGGTGCAGCAGCAGCAGCAGCAGCCATGGAAACGAGCAGGAGACGAACCCAGCCCAGGACCGACAGGAAGTCCAGCGAGCAGAGGGCGGAGCCAGCACACTGGGGCAGAGCATGGTGGGTCATCACGCCACGTTAATGTCTGCGAAGTCTGTGAAGTACATGTTGAAATGTGAAACGTGAGGTGATCGAAAACCTCCATTTCAGTCCAACCAGTGGCTGTGAACATATTTAAGACTAAAACAGAATTTAGTATCATGGTCCTCAGACAGTGGTACGAGCTCCCCCTGGTGGTGGAAGATCAGAAATACTGTTCTACTGTATAAACCAGGCTATGTGATCAGAGCGGAGCTGATGATTGTAGACCATGTGTAGAAAATTAAAGAACAAAATAATAATAATTAGAGTCACTTTACCTCTGGCTCCATCTTAATCTAACTTAATCTAACTAAATCTATACCAGTGTGTGAAGTCTACGTGAGGAAGAGGAGGATGAGGAATAAATTGGCCTTTTTACACCACTGTACTTTAATGTTGTTACTTCAGAACTCAGTGTTTTCTCAGGTGAAATTTGGTATAAAAAGTTTGAGAGGCATTGTTTTAGTTGAATGCTTTTTAATGAATTTTTATTTCACCTCATTTCTAAATAAATTAGATTCAAATGAAAGTTTGCTTTGAACCCAGCAGTTTTAATTTGAGTGATAACACTTGGAGAAATGGATTTTAACTATTTAACAAAAGACTCAGCTAATAAAATCTACATCAGTTTAACTTTACAATATCTTCAGAACATGTTCACGTCTTTATCTCACTGTTAGACAGACTTTTCCAACCACTGAAGTGACAAAATAAGACATTTGAACTTAGTGATGGAGGCAGCAGTGGATCAACAACTCCTGTGTCCCTGTGAGCTAAAATCACTGATTTTCTCTATGGACTTTGGTGTGGGAGAGTGAGTGGTTTACAAATGCCAGTTTCCTGCTGGAAAAGGCTTTAAAATGGGAAAATAAATTTGCAGACATATTATTTTAGATATCGTGGGTTTAAGAAGGTAGAAAGTGTATTATGTGAGCATTTTTTAAGTAGGTAAAATCTGCAGGTGGCCATTTATAGATAGATCCTCAGTGTCTCAGGCTGTTCTTGATTTTGTGAACAGAGCTTGGTTTGGTGGGACAGACACGTGTTCTTGTGGAATCATTCAAAACTTTAAATGTGCCTGTTTCTCCAGGACACTGGACTCAGGATCCTGTGTTTGCATTTGTGATTTCTTCTCAGGGAGGTGGACTGGTTCTCCCTGATTTCCGTGGTTTGCCTCCTGTGCTTCGCCCCCTTCATCGTCTTCTACTTTGTGATGGCGTGTGATCAGTACCAGTGCTCCGTCACCCGGCCTCTCTTTGACCTCCTCCAAGGAGAGACCACGCTGCTCTCCATCTGGGCCCGGGCTCCGTCCTTCACCTGGTCAGCGGCCAAGATCTACGCCGCCTGGGTGACCTTCCAGGTCGGAGTCTGGAGACAAACGTAGAGAAGATGAAGCAGGAAGAGATACTGTACATGACGGTGAAAGATGCAGAATGTTAACAAACTGGTTCTGTGTGTCCCTCAGGTGTTCCTGTACATGTGTGTACCTGATGTTGTCCATAAATTGATTCCTGGATACGTAGGTGGAGTTCAGGAGGGAGCACGAACTCCTGCTGGTAACTAACACACATACACCTGTCTTACTATCAAAGTGAGGACCTTCATAGACATAATACATTCTCTAGCCCCTTACGCTAACCTTAACCATCACAACTAGATGCCTAACCCTAAAACCAGGTCTTAACCCTGAAAAAGCCCCTTAAAGAAGTGAGGACCAGACAAATTGTCCTCACTTCCTTAGCTTCTTAAGTTTTTTGGTTCTCACAAAGATACCCATACAAGAACACACACACCAGTGCAGAGTCAGACTTTCTGTGAGTGAACTGGTTCAACAAACCTTGTATTGTCAAACCAGGTTTTCTTGTTTATGTTCAAATAAATTTGTTGTTTGATGCATCATTTCACTTGTATTTCTGCACAAAATGGAGCGATCGCATGCTCCTCACTTCCGGTTATTCATAATTTAAACACTAGAAAAGTATTAAAAACTAATTGCAGCTAAAACAAGCTCTGTACTTAACAGTGTCACAAGTTTACCTTTAGCTTTAGTGCTTATCAGGAAGGCTGAGTCCTGACACAGCTGATTAAATTTATGGCTGCCCATGTCTACAATATCTTCAGAACATGTTCACGTCTTTATCTCACTGTTAGACAGACTTTTCCAACAGGAAAGTGAAGTTTGTAAACCACTCACTCTCCCACACCAAAGTCCATAGAGAAAATCAGTGATTTTACATCACAGGGACACAGGAGTTGTTGATCCACTGCTGCCTCCATCACTAAGTTCAAATGTCTTATTTTGTCA
>JAFBJR010001431.1:270027-290695 GCA_016785285.1 Brachirus orientalis | reverse complement strand
GACAAAATGTCCTCGCTTTGACAACATGTCCTCACTTTGACATGTCCTCACTTTGACAACATGTCTTTGCTTAGACAAAATGTCCTCGCTTTGACAACATGTCCTCACTTTGACAACATGTCTTTGCTTAGACAAAATGTCCTTGCTTTGACAACATGTCCTCACTTTGACAACATGTCTTTGCTTAGACAAAATGTCCTCACTTTGACAACATGTCCTCACTTTGACAACATGTCCTCGCTTTGACAAAATGTCCTCACTTTGACAACATGTCCTCGCTTTGACAACATGTCCTCACTTTGACAACATGTCCTCACTTTGACAACATGTCTTTCCTTAGACAAAATATCAGCTTAAAAGTTCCACCTTATTTAGAGAAATTTTAAAAAGCAGTGATTTGGATAATTGTATATAAAAAATTAGCTGTGGGCTAATGCTAATGCTAGCAAACACAAAACTGCTTGACTGACATGAGGCAAAGCAGCATGTTTAGCAAGTAGCTTTAGCAAAGCTAACGTTTCTGCTGCTGCTGCTAACAGTACCAGAGCGTCATCTGTGCTAACACCAGCAAATGATTTAACCAGAAAATAATCACATTTAAGAAACTGAAAAAAATCTGAGAAACTGGGTGTAATTTCTGAAAAAACACTGAAATGGATTAATTGATCATAAAAGTATCTAAAGATTAATTTAGTCACAGATTAACAGTTGCAGATTTATTTGAAAAGCACTTGACTTGTTGTTCTTGTGCTTCTTCTGCAGTAAGTTCACAGGAAACATCTTCTACAACTACATGATGGGCATCGAGTTCAACCCACGCATCGGGAAGTGGTTCGACTTCAAGTTGTTCTTTAACGGCCGACCCGGCATCGTGGCCTGGACCCTCATCAATCTGTCCTACATGGCCAAGCAGCAGGAACTGTACGGACAAGTCACCAACTCCATGATCCTGGTCAACGTCCTGCAGGTGAGGAGCAAACACCGTGGACTTTAAACCACTTCAGCTACAGGTTTACTCAAGCTGTGTTTCCATCAGGACTAGGACCAAACATAGCCAGGGCTAACTGTTCCATTCTGTGGTACTGTCTGTCTTCACTTTGATAAAGTGTCCTTGCCTAGAAAAAATGTCCTCACTTTGACGAAATGTCCTCGCTTTGACGAAATGTCCTCACTTTGACAAAGTGTCCTCACTTTGACAACATGTCTTTGCTTAGACAAAATGTCTTTGCTTAGACAAAATGTCCTCACTTTGACAAAATGTCCTCGCTTTGACGAAATGTCCTCACTTTGACAAAGTGTCCTCATTTGGTTAAAGTGTCTTCACTTGATCAAAATGTCCTCACTTTGTCAAAATGTCCTCACTTTGACAAAATGTCCTCACTTTGACAAAGTGTCCTTGCTTTGACAAAATGTCCTCTCTTTGACAAAATGTCCTCACTTTGACAAAGTGTCCTCATTTGGTTAAAGTGTCTTCATTTGATCAAAATGTCCTCGCTTTGTCAAAATGTCCTCGCTTTGTCAAAATGTCCTCTCTTTGACAAAGTGTCCTTGCTTTGACAAATGTCCTTGCTTACACAGTGTCCTCACTTTATTCAAAATGTCCTTGCATAAAATGTCCTCACTTTGACAAAATGTCCTCACTTTGACAAAATGTCCTCACTTTGACAAAGTGTCGTCATTTGGTTAAAGTGTCTTCACTTGGTCAAAATGTCCTCACTTTGTCAAAATGTCCTCGCTTTGTCAAAATGTCCTCGCTTTGACAAAGTGTCCTTGCTTTGACAAAGTGTCCTCATTTGGTTAAAGTGTCTTCACTTGATCAGAATGTCCTCACTTTATTCAAAATGTCCTTGCATAAAATGTCCTCACTTTGACAAAGTGTCCTCATTTGGTTAAAGTGTCTTCACTTGGTCAAAATGTCCTCACTTTGTCAAAATGTCCTCGCTTTGACAAAATGTCCTCGCTTTGACATTTACCCAGTAAAGGTACTGTTCTCAGTAGAAACACAGGCCTGAACTGGGACTGTACCATTCCAAACTGAACTGTACCAGGATGGAAACGCAGCGTAACTTTAAAACCTTTGCTCCTAAATGTCACCTGCAGAAGGACAGACGAGGACAGAGGACAGAGGACAGATTCTGTTCATAAAGATGAAATAAGCGTGTTGTTTGTGTGGTTTCTTTGAGGCCATTTATGTGCTGGACTTCTTCTGGAACGAAGCCTGGTACCTGAAGACCATTGACATCTGTCATGACCACTTTGGCTGGTATCTGGGCTGGGGAGACTGTGTGTGGCTGCCGTACCTGTACACACTGCAGGTAACAAGGCTGCGCTTCACAGCACGGACACGTCACACGTCACACGTCACACGGCACACGGCACACGGCACACGGCACACGGTCCCAGTTCCAAATAAGTGGGCGTGCTGTGAAAAATGGAAATACAAACAGAACGACACATTTTATTTTATTCCTAATAGAACATAAGAAACATATCAGATGTTGAAACTGAGACATTTTACTATTTTCATGAAAAATATTAAATCATTTTGAATTTTACATCACAACACACACACACTTTTCCAACAGGAAACTCACTCTCCCACACCAAACTCCATAGAGAAAATCAGTGATTTTAGCTCACAGGGACACAGGAGTTGTTGATCCACTGCTGCCTCCATCACTAAGTTCAAATGTCTTATTTTGTCACTTCGGTGTTTAAAATCCTTTGTTCAGATTGACCGCAGTGACACAAAGTGACCACACGAGGCAGCAGTAGACCAGCAGCTCCTGTGTCCCTGTGAGCTAAAATCACTGATTTTCTCTATGGACTTTGGTGTGGGAGAGTGAGTGGTTTACAAACTTCACTTTCCTGTTGGAAAAGTCTGTCTGACAGTGAGATAAAGACGTGAACATGTTCTGAAGATAATTGTAGAGTTAAACTGATGTAGATTTAATTGATCATAGATTCATTAGTCTTTTGTTAAGTAGCTAAAATCTTGTGTCTTTGCTGGCAGCCATTTTGTTTTCACTGAGAGTGAGCCTCTGTGTTTCAGGCTGATCCAGACTTTTAAATAAATAGTCATTGAACAACAGAATGTCTAAGTGTGTGTGTGTGTTTTGGTTCTGCAGGGTCTGTACCTGGTGTATCACCCAGTCCAGCTCACTAATGTCCACGCTCTGGCCGTCCTGTTGCTCGGCCTCGTCGGTTATTACATCTTCCGCTCCACCAACCATCAGAAGGACCTGTTCCGCCGCACGGAGGGCGCCTGCTCCGTCTGGGGCCGCAAGCCAACGTACATCCAGTGCTCGTACCGCTCCGGGGACGGCAGCGTTCACCACAGCAAACTCATGACGTCGGGCTTCTGGGGCGTGGCCCGACACTTCAACTACACCGGCGACCTGATGGGCTCCCTGGCCTACTGCGCCGCCTGCGGCTTTGGGCACATTCTGCCGTACTTCTACATCGTTTACATGACCGTCCTGCTGGTGCATCGCTGCGTACGCGACGAGCACCGCTGCAGCAGCAAGTACGGCGAGGACTGGAAGCGCTACACGGACGCGGTTCCGTACCGGCTGATTCCTGGACTGTTCTGAGAGACCAAACGCCGGAGAACCTCCTGGAACGTGGAGTAGAAAGTTGTAGCAAGATAAACACTCTGTGTTTGTTATGTCTTCTCACAATGACATATCTACAAATACAGCAGTTTATTTCTCTTTGCCTCAGTTCAGGCAGGAATAAAAACCACCGCTGCCTCATGTGACGAGTTTTAACTGAAAACCAGCTCGTTTCAAGTTCTCCAATGGACGACACAACGCCGTGACATTCCAATGATGAGTGCAAATTTGGACCATGGCTAATTAAGAAATGACATCACTGGGCCAAAATAAATAAATAGAAACTTTATTATCCCTGCAGGAAAACACATTTTTCAATGAGTAAAACATGTCAAGCCGAATAATTAAACCATAAATATTTTATTGTCCCAGGATAATTTGTCTTGCTCTCATAATCCAATAAACTAAAAGTTTTACAGCCTCAAGCAGCATTATTCAAAATTCTTTGTTAGCGTGACAAAATAAGTTAAACACAAAAGACAAATCAACAATTCAGAAATCAGACAATAAACACAAGAAATAATTAGTTTTAATCTAAAAATCATGCAAAATTTAAAATAGTAACATCCTTCACCTTAAGGACAAACATGTTCACTCTAAAACTGCTCTGAAACATTTAAATGACTAATTTTCTTGGCATCACCAGACAGGAACTTTATTTTTCTGTCTTTGTTTAGCTTTGCTCGTTCCTTGTGGTGCAAACAGAAGCTGAAACAAGGACAAAAATGTCCTGAATCACAGTAAACCACTGTACACAGGTGAGAAAAACACATTAAACTGAATAATTTACTTACTGAATTTGGTTTGTTCACTATAAAACAAGAGTCCAGGGTTTTCACGCTGTGCACTTTCTTTTTTTAGTGACACTGACACAGTTTAATTTTATATACTGTGAATTAAAGTACTGTCATGTCATCCAACTCTGTCCCATCAGATAGTTGGATAAGATTATAACCTGAGGGAAAATGGACTTTGATTTCAGTTCAGTAAATTATAATCTGACTCCTGACAGGAACAGGGAAAAAATATGTTTAAAATGTCAGTCTGTAGCGCCTCCCTGAGGAAAAGAGATGTTAGTGAAGGTGAGGGATGTTTGTTCTCAGTAGCTTGTAAACACAATAATTCCAATTATTTGGATTTACATGGATTTACAAAGATCGGAATAAAAATGTAAACACACCAGTTCAAAGAGTCTGGTATCTTTTGTCATTCTGATCATTGTTAATGTAAACACTTGTTCTAATCATTATATATATTATTCAGCAGTTGTCCAGTGAAATGAGACGCTCTGAGCCACACAAACCACCAATTCCCCTTCTTCCAATAAATTCCAACAGTCTGTACACTGAGAGGTTAACTGCTGCCCTCTACAGGTTGAAGTGGTGAATTACAGTTCTTCCTAACTGTTGGTTTTACACTTTATCAGTAGAAACATCCTTAAATCTGATATATACTGTATAAACCTGTCTGATAGAAAAGAAATGTATCCAAAATACTTTGTCATTTCTCAACACAGTTGTAGAACTAACAGTGATTTTCTTTTCAGTCGGTTCTGGTTTCATGTTGCACCTGTTTTATAGTCTCGTTTCTTTTTTAGTTTTGATGGATGATACTTTATGTAACACAGCAGTAAATGGAGACGTGTGACGTGTCTCAGGCTGAGAGACAAACACGGACAAGTACAGTCATTTCCCCTTGAATCGCTTCATTCCATAAGCAAATGTTACCAACATGGAATATAACTTACAACCAAATTCATGTCCACACAGATTTCTGTTTCCAAACAGACCTGGTGAAGCCTCTTCTTCTATATGTTCTAATCTAAAAATGTAAATTCTCCAGGGCTAAACCCGGTTTAAATAATATAAAGAATAAGTTGAATTTACTTATCTGTGAAGATTCTCAGTCATCCAGGTCATGGTATCCAAAAGTGCAGCAAACAAAAGGGCAACTGGACTTAAGCCCAGTTGCCCTTTTGTTTGCTGCACTTTTGATTTAATTTACTTATTTTATTTTTTTCCCCTTTCGGCTTCTCCCTGTCAGTGAGTCCTTGTCAATATTAGATGATAAAAGCTCATTTTATCCAATTATATAATAATTATTTCTTCTTTATGTATTGTTATTATTTTATAGTTATATTTGTCTTTGTCTCCAGACTCCACCTTCTGTTACAAAACACGCACATTTGTGTCATATTGTGTGTTTTACAGTAAACTGCTGTGACACCGACTCGCAAAGAATTCTGGGACATAGTCGGCCTGCGAAGGAAACAGGCCAGACGTCGGCCGCATGAGAAGGAGCCGATAGTTTGTGCGACAACAAATCCACACTTGAAGGATGCGGCCTTCCAATCCAATCCAACTTTATTTATAAAGCACTTTCAAAACAACAGCTGAAACAAAGTGCTGTACAGCAGAGATTAATAAAATGTTGCTGCGTAAAAGACCTTAAAATAAATAAATAAAAGCCAGACACAGCTACTGTCAGTCCTCGCCAACGCAGTAACAGCAGATCCACTAGGTGGCAGTGTCACGACCAAACGACAAAGTCTTACTTCCTGTCCAAACCCAAAACTTCACAGTTTGACTGAAAACTTCCTAAGTGGCCGTGGCTGCACTGTCACGTGTGTGTAGAACAGTTTTTTTTATTTAAAGAAACAAAAACATGAACAATGACAAAACTCATTCTACAACATACACTTTTGACAGTATAAAGATTCACACCTCCATATAACAAATAGAGGTAGTATACAAATTAAAATGTATGAATTAAAAGGAACGTAAAATAAATAATAAAACAAAATAAATAAAAATCTAAGGATATATAAGTGCAAACAAAATAAGCACAAGGGGTTCAGGATAAGTTAAGTTCTGCTATATAATTATACACTTTAATTGCCTGGGGATAGTCTATTAGTTTCAGACATCTTTGTAATAAAGACATTTCATTTTTGAGAGCAAACCATGAGGGAGGGGATTTAGCATACCGACACTTATGTATGTAATGTTGTGTGATAATAATGAGATTATTCACTAAAAAGTCTAGTTTTTTATCCTTGATCCTCACACCTATTTGAATATTTTCAAAGGACCAAAAGTCTATGTTTGTGCAGCTGGACGATATCAGATTGTGGAGAGATTCCCATCATTTTTTAACCGTCTCACATTCATAAAACAGATGTTCTGTTGTTTCCAGACTCGTTTTACAGATATAACAGTTTTCTACCACTAATTTAAACCTTCTTTATATAAATTCATTGGAGGGATAAATGTTGTTTATAGTTTTAAAATGAACTTCTTTATACTTTGGAGGAATCTGGAATTTTAAGTACTTTGTTCGAATAATTGATGCATCAGACTTTTTGTAATCTTTAAGGATAAGAGAACTTTTTGTTATACCTGGATATAAAGTGTTTACTCATTTCTGCCTTAAAAAAATTATTATTACATTTTTCACTTACGAGGTCCAGATCATCTATTTTAACTTTATGTAAATTTGGACTTGGAATGTTCCAGATATTATTCTTTATCAACTGGAATGTGTGTAGAACAGTTAGCCACACACACAGAACCCACGTGGAACACAGTTTGTGAGCGACTCTGACACCTGCTGGACGAGTCATGCTACTGTCTGTCTAATTAAAAACACTGTCCATGATTTAATGTGCGACTGAACTGAATGAACACTGATAAAAGTCAAACGTCAACTATTTAACTTATGCCATCACATGCCTTTAAAAACAAGTATTCCACGCGTTACAATGTGAAAAATGAGACATAAGTGACCACACAATCTTTAATGTTTGATAAATCAAGGTATGAGTTTTAAAATGTTCTTTTAAAAATCTGCATCTGCAGTTTCTTAAAAGCCCACTCTCGCTGTGTGAAAACAATCACAACCCACTGTGTCTTATGTGCTTCTGAGTGTTGACCACTAGGGGGCAGCAGATGACAGACAATGACAATGACAATGACCCCTCGGCTGGAAATGTGTTCATGAGCAGTGGTGGTTTGAAAGAAGGAATATAAAGAGTTTATAAGAACACAAACAGAAATGATTCGTTTTATTGAAATAACTTTCACCATCATCTTCATGAACATGAACTCTGAATTATTTATATATTTATTCACTGGGAGCCGAAACAGTAAAGAAACAAAGAACAATTCAATACACAAAGATGTGATATGATCATAATAGTCAGCTGCTACATTCATCTGGAGGGGATGTTGTTTCCATACCAACACAAAATAACACGTACTGAAAATGCTAGAAGAGAAATGATTCTAAAAATGCTTTAAATATAAAGACGTTTGGTCAAACTTCATTCCAGTTCAGGGTTTTTTCTGTGGTTGTACGCCCCCTACTGCTGAGACACAGAGACTCACTCTCAGTGAAAACATAACATCTACGTCAGTCTAAGTCTACGATGTCTTCAGAACATGTTCACGTCTTTATCTCACTGTTTGACAGACTTTTCCAACAGGAAAGTGAAGTTTGTAAACCACTCACTCTCAAACACCTTTTTAAGGGAAAATGATGCTGTTAAGTCAGAAAAATTGCCAACTTTATTTTCTTTTGAGAATTTGAAAAATATTAATTAATAATTAACAATAAAATTATTTTGCTTTTTATCCAGAGAAAATTTAAAACCCATTTAAATCTTCCCTTTCACTTATATTTGATTTTATTGTTGTATAGAGTGATTACAATTTTCTACTTTACTTAGCAAATAGCAGATTCATTTTTATCTTTTTATTTTATTACATTTATTCAATGAAATTTTTAACTGCACATTATTTAGAATTTACTTCTTATCTCATACTCTGTACATTTAATATGACTTTCATAATACTGTTTGTACTTTTTTTCAAAAGATTTCAGAACTTTCAAAATTCTTTACTTTTTTTATAAATGGTTTTATTTATTTTCAAAAAAAATTCTCTAATTCTCTTCTGTATATACTGTTTATACTATTTTAATAATTAATAACAATGATTTTAATACTGAATTGTGAGTTTTTGATCCAGTTAATTGATCCAGTTAAAGTTTTTCTTTTTTCTCCTGAATCTGCTGAAACTCTTTGTTTTGATTTGTGAGATTTAATGAGATCCTGAAATGAAAACAAAAAGAAATGGCTTCATTTATTGACTTTATTGGTTCACTTCAGTAAAGTTTGTCCAGTTTGACAATCACTTTGTTTCTCCTGACTCTCACATTTAAAAAGAAAAGAACTAATTGTCTCCTCGCTGATTATGATCACACTCATGACTATTCCAGAAGCAAAACAAACAAAAATCAGTGAATTGTAAATGAACATTGATTCAGAAAAAGGACAACATTAGTTCTTTAAAGACAAACACATTTTCCATGTGATTATAAATGTTTTTTTTTTGACAAAGTGAGAGGAGAATCTCAATAAAACCTGATTTTTGTTCTGCGAGTTTGTGAAAGTAATTACAACAGATGTAGAACGTGTATTTTATTTTACAGAATTAACTAATACAATGAAAGACACTGTAAAAACGATATGAATCGTCAATGTAAGCTATATTTAAAGTATGACGACTTCCTGTCACCACTAATGACAATAAAAAATGTTTTTAAAAATGTTGCCAAAATCAGTGGCTCTTATTTTGAAAGCCAGGTTGAAAGGAAGTGGTGCTGTATAAGATTGGCTGGTTGACCATTGCGTATCTGGTTCATGTTTCTGATGTTTAAAAGGTGAAGCGATGCGGCGGGGTGCTGAAGGACCCGCCCACAACGTTTGATTGACAGGTGACACCTCAGGATTCCTGACAGAACTCAAGTCTGTCTGAGTTGACAGAGCTCAGCTGTGTTTCCAGGTGAAGAAGAAGAATAAAGCCAAAGTCCAGCATAGAGAGGCTGAGTGAACGTGGTCTGGACTCTGTGGAGGAGAGTCATGGTGTCGGAGACTCTGTAGAAGGACAGAAGACCTGCACTGTGGTCCAGGTAAACTCCTACTCTGGAGGACAAACCATCTGTGATTTTAGTCCAAATTCTGTTGTGATTAAAATAACAACTGTTTTTGTTACAAAATAAACTACAAGATTTGTCATTGAGTCCAAACAAACATTCACCTGAACTCCCTGATCTGCTGATGCTCTTGTATGTCACTGCTACACAGACTCCTCCTCCTCCTCTCCACTCCACCTCCCAGTAACAACGTCCAGTCAGACTCTCTCTACTCAGGACCTGAGGATAAAGACCACTGAATCTCTCTGTGTGATCAGAATAAGACTGATCTTCATTCATTAATGTCACTTTCCTGTTTCCCTCAGACAATAACAGACGTCTGTGCGCTGTGTTTGGATCCAGAGTGATTTCCAAAATCTGAAGAACTCATCTATGGTCTTTGGTTCCGGTTGTGGCAGTAAAACATCGACTTGAGTCAAAGCCAGTGAGATGTTTGTCCATGTCTCTGTCAGGACGCCCTGCAGTTGACCTCTGACCACAGCTGCTGTCACGTCCTCAAAGTGTCTCAGAGGACGGAGGTTGATGCTGGAGTGTGTCGATGGACTGAGTGCTGACAGTGAGCTGTAGTTGAGGAGAAACTGGCTGTGATCTTCTGTGAGTGAGAGCTGCTTCAGTCCAGCTTCTCTGCTCTTCAGCTCAGTGATCTCCTGCCGCAGCTTCTCCTGAAGATCTTTGACTCGACTCACTTCAGTTTCCTGCTGGGATCTGATCTGCCGCTTCACATCAGAGCTTCTTTTCTGCAGAAGATGCATCATCTCAGTGAAGATCTTGTCAGTTTCCTTCACTGCTTTATCAGCAGACAGAGTGAGAGCCTTCACCTCCTGTTGAAGCACCTTCACGTCTTTGTCTCTGTCCTGGAGTCTCTTCTGGACTTCTTCTAGACTCAGATCCAGCCCCTTCTGCTTCTGCGTTCTTTCTGCTGCAGCTGTGACTGTGTCGTGGTCTTTATGTTCGTCCACAGAGCAGAGATAACAGATACACTGCTGATCAGTGCGACAGAACATCTTCATCACCTCATCATGACGAGGGCAGATGTTCTCCTGGAGGTTCTTGGAGGGCTCCACCAGCTGGTGTTTCTTTAATGGAGGTGATTGATAATGAGGCTGGAGATGTTCCTCACAGTAAGAGGCCAAACAAACCAAACAGGACTTGAGAGCTTTCAGTTTCCTCCCAGTGCAGACATCACAGGCCACATCTTCAGCTCCAGCATAGCAGTGGTCAGCAGGAGCAGCTCGGAGTCCAGTCTTCTTCAGCTCCTCCACTAAATCTGCTAACATGGTGTTTTTCTTCAGTACAGGCCTCGGTGTGAAGGTCTCTCTACACTGAGGGCAGCTGTAGGTGACCTTCTCATCCTCTGTGTCCCAGTGGGTTTTAATACAGTTCATACAGAAGCTGTGTCCACAGGAAAGAGCCACTGGATCCTTCAGAAGATCCAGACAGATCGAACAGCAGAATCTGTGTCGGTCCTGCTGATTTCCTTGCTGCGCCATCTCACCTCGCCTGATAACGACGGTTGGTTTCAGTTTTGAGCAGAAGAACAGGATATTTCAGTGTGACTCTTAAAGTGACAGAACTCACCTTCCTGTAAACCTGCTGGGTGAATATTTACCCGGGTAATTTCTGTGGAAACACACTGAGGTTTTTTAATTACCTGGGTAAATGAGAAAAGTTCCTATGGTGGAAAAGGGCTGAATGTGCTGTGGTATCATTCAGGCAAAATGCATGATGGGAAATGGAGTTTGTTCTTCATGACTCCAAGCCCACAAACCGTTTTTATAGTTTAACAAAATGGCTGACACTCTGACAGTGAGGGGCAACATTAAACTGTTATACTTCTATGAGAAGTACTACTTCTACTACTACTACTACAAATACTACAAGTACTGTGAGAACTACTACTACAGCTGCTACAACAGTCTGCAAACAGTCGATCAATCACAAAAACATGATCAATGACAGAGAAACACACACATGTTTGTGCTTCTATCATAGTGAGGACCCTCATAGACATAATACATTCTCTAGCCCCTTACCCTAACCTTAACCATCACAACTAGATGCCTAACCCTAACCCTAAAACCAGGTCTTAACCCTGAAAAAGCCCTTTAAAGAAGTGAGGACCAGACAAAATGTCCTCACTTACATGGGTTTATATGGTTTTTGGTCCTCACTTTGCAGTACAAGTACAAGAACACATGCACACACACCAGAAAAGGCAGGTATTTCCCATGTGTTTGACATGTTTGGTTGCCTAGGAGACTGGGGTGTGTCCATGTGCGTGGCAGGAAATCGCTGGTGACAACCAGTTGTTCAGTGATGAGGGAGTAGGCCAAAGAATGTTAACCGACACTGGAGTCAAAGTGGGTGGAGCCTCATTGTCAGCCCCACCCTCATCCACAACGTGAGTTATGAACCAACGACAATGAGCGACACAGACACTAACATGTGGGTCAGATTGTTCAAAGTCCAATCATAGTTTCCTAAAAGGGAATCCAAAATATTGCCACCTGTTTGCTATACAGCTCATAACCCCGCCCTCTGTCTGCAATACAGTTCATAACCCCGCCCTCTGTCTGCGATACAGCTCATAACCCCGCCCTCTGTCTGCAATACAGCTCATAACCCCGCCCTCTGTCTGCAATACAGCTCATAACCCCGCCCTCTGTCTGCAATACAGCAATCATCATGTTTAAAGGGAGACGCCAACAGTGAGTGGCTAACGTCGTGCGCAGACTTCTATGCTCTTGGTTTTTCATCTCATTTCATTTTTGCAGTTGCACAGCCATGCCTGTCTACTGCTTGTCCTGTCTGCAGTGGGCCCAGCAGGGGGCGCACACGGCCCAGTCGCTGTTGTGCCAGAACCTCATACAACCCCACATCAAAAAAACCTAAAAAAGACCTAAACTATCTGTTTAAGTGAAGTTTGACTCAGACACTAAACGTGCAGCAGATGTGAGGCTGCTGTTCTGAAACGACCTCTGACTGGAGCATAAATAAAACAAGTGAACGTCCAAGCGCTTTAAATGTGGACTCAAGAGAAGATGACTGAGCCGCTGTGCTTTTCCCTCACTGATTAGCTGACTGGGCTGAAGTGGATCTAATGATGATTGAAGCAGCAGCAGAGCCTCACGCTGCTGCTAATAGCTTTCCCTTCAATAAATCACAAGAGCCAATCACTCTTCCATTAGCTTCACTCACACTCGCCACAGTCAGACGCTGCTGCTGTGTGTGGAGACGACACACGACGAGGACAAGGACGACGACGACGTCCCTGTTGTCATGTCACACACTCGTGACATGACAACACTCATCCCTGCAAAATACTCTGCAACGACTGCAGAGAAACATTACATTCACTCCTGCCAAAAACCTCACAAATGCACATAATTAAGTGTGTGTATAAACATACTTTTACCCTTAAAAATATTATCTTTTGTTATGTTAATCATAATTAAATCCTTTATTCACAAGCACAAAACTTTCACTTTATTTCCTGTTCAATTAAAATTATATAATTACATCTATAATCACTAGAGCTAAAAAAAATAATAAGAAAAACACATTAGAACTCCACCAGAGAAAACAGCTCGCAGTCACATGACATCGCCTAAGGCCAAGTCTCGCGTGATTTCGATAGACTTGTGAGATTTGATTAGAGGCTACAGTAAATATTGAAAAATCAGAATAAGGCAGACATTCTGAAACTGAAGTGAGTCGGTCGACCAGACCAGGATCAATAACTCCCATTGTTTTCATGCAAACATGGACTGATGATTAATCTGACCTAATTTCTTTCAACACATACATCTATTATGATTATTATTATTATTATTATTAATAATAATAGTTAGAAGGTTTAGCTTTACACCAAAGTGCGTAATTATCCATCAACATAAATAACAATTTCATTAGACGAATCAAAATAACCAAAAGCATTGAGTGTAAATGTTGAAATGCTAGGATTTTCTGCTGACTGTGACATTGGGCACTGACAAATGAATTGGCACAATATTGATACAGATTTTATATTTCATATATATGTGTGTACAAAAGGTCAGATAAAAGAACATAATTTAATTTTTTAAGTATTTATTAAAATTAATCATACATGTTTTACAGCAATTTAAAAACAGAAAGTTATTTAATGACCTTTCAAGGTCGACCTGCAGTACTGTAACGGTCCACTAGGGGGCCACGACATACACTTTGCGAAACGCTTAACGAAGGATTACGTGAATCGATATCAGCTCTTTGCAACAAAAATTTTTTGGACAAATTTTGTCAACTCAACCCCTGATGTCCTTTCCTTTTTGTAGGATTAGCTAAGCTAATAAGTATGACATACAGTACAGTTAGTTAGTTAGTTAGTTAGTTAGTTAGTTAGTTAGTTAGTTGTTTCATAGGTTAACCAGTCCGTTGTGGTTATGTTCCTGCTCAGCTCAGTTATTTCCTGCCACATTATTAGCTTTGACCTTTGCATGTGTGTTCCTGCGTCGACACCGAGCCAGAAATAAAGTCATAACACATGTTACATTTTATGAACAGCACACACACACACACGCACACGCACACACACACACACATGCAGAAGAACACGGGTCTTCAGGGACAGATAAAACACGCCAGGCTTCTCCACACGCAGGGAAGCCCCGCCCCCTCCACACCCTGAAACAGACGTCACCCCATTCACTGTAATGCTCTCTCGCTCTGCCCCCTCACCTTCATCCGGTGCCAAACACACCATCTCGTCCTCCACCCTTAAAGGCACATTTCAGGATTTTTGGGGCGTGGCTGTGCTGTTAGTTAGCTTGTTAGCTCAGAGCTGGTTTTAATATCAGACCTCAGAGATGTGATCACATGTGGACGAGTTCAGGATGACCGTTCACACCTGGAACTAAAATCCCACGCCCTTTTTTTAAATACACGACTGGATTAGATTTTTTTTTTTTTAGAAGGATCTGTTTTTCTTAATGTGATAATATTTCCAGATTTTTTTTCTGGCTCTGAACTCAATAAAATTGTAAATTAAATTAAATTTAATCAGGAAAAAAATCGTCATTCATTATGAAAAACATATCTCAGAACACCCCCCCCCACACACACACACACAAACACACAAGAAAAATGCATAAATTCAGACCAATAAAAAAATTCTGTTAATACTGAGCCAAAATAATAATAATAATAATAATAATAATAATAATAATAAAATCAAGAACAATTATCTCAGAAAAACAGACAACCACAGGGGGCGCTAAACTTGTTCATTTTCATGTTCTGCTACTGAGGCTGTTAGCAGCAACTTTAGCCAAACAGTGGCATCTCTGTTTGACATTAGCAGCTACTGGTGTCTATGCTAACAGCTACAGTAGCACCTATTAGCAGCTGGCACCTAGCTACAGTAGCTGCTAACAGCTACGTCTTTACCCAAACATTTCCGGTAACCCGATTTGTTCTGCACATGTACGAGATTGTGACCACTTCCTGTTACTGCTAATGTATTACGATTTTGTTTTATAGAATTAACTAATACTACGAAAATATGATTCCCATTTTCATTATAAGAATAATGAATGTCAGCAATATTTATTTCTGGAAAACTGATTTGTTTTGCGACCGATAACACAAAAAGATTACATTAATAACATTAAAAAATTTTATTTTATTTTACAAGATACAGATTGAAAGAGATTTTCACTGTTAAGCATCATGGCAAAGGTTTTGTGTAAGAAATAGTAAAATGATTGACTTATTTTGAAAGCCAGGTTGGTAAAACTGAAGATAACACAAAAATATGTATTTAGTGTTAAATGTTGTTAGCATTTTCTTTTGTTATACTGTTAAGCGTCTTTGAGTGTCCTGAAAAGTGCAATAGAAATGTGATGTGTTATTAGTAATATTAATAAATATATTATTTGATTATTAAGAATAACTTGTCAAACAAAGCTGTTCCTGCTGCTGCCACACGCAGCGTAACATGGGACCTCACCACATTCAAAGTGAATGGGCAGCGTTTCAGTCCACTACATACATGCAGTGTTGTTAATTATTCATGACATGACTAATGTACAACTTTTTAAACATTTAAAACAGACAATGTGTTTTAACCCATTTAAACCATTGATTCAGGGGAAAAAAACACAGAACTCTTGTCTCGTGGCATTTTTATCAGAATAAAACCTGAAAACCAAACCTCCGCCCACAACAACCAGAACGTTACCCGTTCAGTGTTTGTTTGTGTTTGTAAAATTCTGATTTTTTTAAAAAATCTACTTTTTTTCCTCAGAATTCTGACTTTAATCTCAGACATTTGACTTTCATCTCAGAATTCTGGCTTCAATTCTCACTTTTATCTGACTTAAATTTTTGAATTCTGACTGATTTTAACCTCAAATTCTGACTTTAATCTCAAAACGTGGACTTTTTATTCTGACAGATCACCGTCTGGATCCAGGAATTTTCGGAAGGTCTGCGCCCTCTGAGTGATTCTAGTTCATCTAATTTTCATGAATTGATTTATTTTGATTTGATTTTTTAGATGAACTACATCTCGTCTGCAGACTGGTGTGAGTGAATGTTTCTTTGTGGGTGAATATAAATAAAGATTGATTGAATAATTCTGTTTTTTCTTTGCCTTTTTGAAGGAAAACATTACAGTGAGGTGAAAACAGTGTGGTTAATTATCTGCTGTTTACAAATGCTGTCAATGATTATTTCCTCTGATGGAATCAAAGCCTTTTTTTTCCTCTCCTGATTTGAAAATCAACTGTTTCAAACGTGTTGAGTGAGTGAATCATTTGCAGAAACACTGGCTGTGACTGAATGAACTATCTGACCCGCACGTTCTTGTACAGAGCAGTAGGAAGCAGAAGATGTTGTCATCACAGCACTTCCTTTCTCCACTTCCTGTTTCCTGTCTGGCCAGTGTCAGAATAAAGCCACAGTATTCCTCTGTTCTACACTGAATATAAAAACTCTCTCTGTGTTTTATTTAGTTTTGATCTCTTTGCTTCCCTTCACTCTTCACTTCCTCTGTGGTTGAAAGAAACATTATCTGACCCACTTTCTGCAGACTCTCTCTCTCTGTGTGTGTGTGTGGTGACAGGCAGCATGGACATTAAAGGGATAGTTCACTGTTTTTTTAGTGTGTTTTAGCAGCCAGCACTGACACAGTCAGTTCTTGCTTCAAAAACTTCAGCATAGGAAAATATCTCATTTACCCAGGTAATTAAAAGACATTGGCGCGTTTCCACTGAAATTACCTGGGTAAAAATAACCCTGGTAAACGCTTTAACTGGGTAAATGTAGTACCTACTCTGGACTAGGGACTGTAGTAGTATTTCTCGTAGCTCCTCACTGTCAGACTGTCAGCCATTTTGTTAAACTATAAAAACGGTTTGTGGGCTCGGAGTCATGAAGAACAAACTTCATTTCCCATCATGCATTTTGCCTGAATGATACCACAGCACATTCAGCCCTTTTCCACAATAGGAACTTTTCTCATTTACCCAGGTAATTAAAAAACCTCAGTGTGTTTCCACTGAAATTACCTGGGTAAATATTACCCTGGTAAACGCTTTACCCGGGTAAATGTAGCACCTACTCTGGACTAGGGATTTTTCAGATGACAGGAACTTTGGAGGGGCGGGGCCTGTGTGGAACACATCTTACAGCTGTTTCCATGTGGTGAATATTCAGACCCTCTAGAGACTCTTTTTCAAAAAAGTGACTAGAGACAAATCTAGTGTCTTTTTCTTGTTATTTGAGACTTTTGGAGACACTGATGTGAAAACACAAAGAAACTGATAAATTATGAAAAAAAAAATCAGTCACACACGCTGCTGCTGCTGCTGTTCTCTGGCCGATGCAGCTCACAGTGATGTCAGTAAAAACTATTTTGAAGCTTGATTTTCACTCCCACCAGAGTCTCACTCACACTGAAACCATGTCTGTCTGTGAGGACACAACATAAGTCTCACTGAATAATCTAATAATCTATTCCTACTTAAGTCTACAATATAAGTAGTTACCAAAGTCCATAGAGAAAACCAGTGATTTTAGCTCACAGGGACACAGGAGCTGCTGGTCTACTGCTGCCTCGTGTGGTCACTTTGTGTCACTGAGGTAAATCTGAATGAAGAATTTTTAAAGCTGAAATCACAAAATAAGACATTTGAACTTAGTGATGGAGGCAGCAGTGGATCAACAACTCCTGTGTGCTGTGATGTAAAATCACTGATTTTCTCTATGGACTTTGGTGTGGGAGAGTGAGTGGTTTAAAAACTTCACTTTCCTGTTGGAAAAGTCGGTTTTAAACACATAATTTTATATTTGAACTTACTAATGAAGGCCCAGCTACAGATATAGTTGTAATTCAGTTGCTACATTATGTGCACAGACTCTCTCAGTTCACTCACATGATTCACTGCTTTTATTTGGTCTCATTTTTTAAGTGTGTGTGCACAACTTATACTCTAATTATTTGTACTGGCACAGCTTTGGTCACCGATTTATGTTTTTAGTCTCAGTCTTGACTTAAAGGCCGGATTTGTTTGTTACCAATCGATAACTCCACAGCAGCCTTTGTAGCATCGTGTAAATCCACTTCCAGTTCTTTCTGTTGCTCATTAAATTCACATCTCTGCACTTTAGTCAAAGAAAATATACACAAAAATACAATACGATTAAATTCTGTAAAAACTGTGGTGATATTGGACAGTGTCAACAATAAAACAGTGTCAGACTTTGACACAGATGCGTACCAACATGGTAACAATATAGTAATTACAAACTATTACTTTAGTTTACAGAACAAATCACATTTACATTTAAATTTACAATGCAATAACAACATTGAATTAATGCAATAATTGCTAAGCTATCACCTGGATATTACTTTGCTATTACCACAGTATTACCATGTTATTACCAAGCTGGAAAATCCATTAGATGGTATTACCGTAATATTACAAAATAATATTCTGTTACCATTAGGGCTGGAACTAATGATTATTTTCATAATTTACTAATCTGTTAATTATTTTCTTGATTGAATCAAGTAGTTGTTTGGTCTATAAAATGTCAGAAAATGTTTAAAAAGAAAATATTCACATTTAAGAAGCTGTAAAATCAGAGAAACTCCTTGAAGATTATTATCAAAACAGTTTAAGATGAACTTAGTAAATCATATGTAAAAAATGTCAACATTATTCAACCTTTTTGTAAAAAAACACAGATGATTTCTTCTAATATCAGTGACATGGTTTTACATTAATCATGTTTTGGTCATGTCAGTAGCATGTTTTAGTAGCCTAACATGATGTAACATTATTTATAGAGCTGCAACTAATTATTTTCCTAATCAATTAATCTGTAAATTATTTTCTTGATTAATTGATTAGTTGTTTGGTCAGAAAGTGTTCAAAAATCATAATCAGTTTTGATTAATTTAATTATTTGTTATATGGAAAATATTCACATTTAAGCTGAAAAATCACATTTATGAAAAAAAATTATCTGATTAATTGATTAGCTGTCCTGATTACTGCATCTTTACTGTGCAGCAATGGAAAGCAGTGTTTGTTAAACTTTCTATGTGAAGATCCACTTTTCAAAGATGGAGAACTACCATAACACAAATCCCAAAATAAAAATGTGACAAGAGCAAAGGTGTGCATCATGTAGCAACTAATTTACAGCCTTATCTGTAGCAATCAATATAACTTTGAACTGGTAAAGAATTGTTATTTGGTAAAGTAACAGAAAATGTAATTTTATGCATGTTATTTCAAACATACACAGTGTTTGAGAACCACTAATATAACGTGTTATGAATCTTATTTCTCTCACACACAACAGAGTCAGTCACTAAAACAGAAACACATACACAAGGCAAAGAAAAATGAAAAACATCACAGGTCGTACATTAATAAATTAATACTAATAAAGTATTATATCTGTCACATATATATCAAATATATAAAACGACGGAATAAAATGGAAAAAAAAGGGAAAAATTAATTGTCTTTTCATGACAAAGAGAAAATGGAATCAGGATTTTTAAGAAATAAAAACACAGACTAAAGTATAAATAAAAGGGGAAAATGATTACTGAGAGAATTAAAAGCCAATTTTTTTTTTAAACAATTGGGAGGTTTTGGCAGGAAATTGTGTGAAAACTCCATCTTTACGTTAAATGCTAACAGCTAATTCAATTAATGACGAGCAAATTATTTGGGTGGAGTCTGATGTGGCCCCTCCCGCACAGCACCGTCCCCCTGGACCGCAGACTCTGCGGACACGTCCCTGCAGCAGCAGCAGCAGCAGCAGCAGCAGCGACTTTGCTCAAGGACACGTTTTGTCACTCGTCCAAATTTCCACACTTGAGAGCGTCAGTGGGAATAAATCAGCGTTTGGTGTGAGATAGTAAGAGACAGAACAAAGTCATTTATTACTGCGAGGACCAGGCGCATCATCCATCATCTCTGAGCCCCGCCCACGTCCCCCCACCTCACTCTGACTCCGCCCACCCACCCACTAGTCTCCATGTTCATGAAGTCACAGAAACCTGCGTGTGCAGCCAAAACAAGGGAAGTGTCTCACATCAGTCATCCTCGTCCATCTTCATCTTCTCCACCATCCATCCATCCATCCATCCACTCAACCATCCATCCATCCATCCATCCACTCAACCATCCATCCATCCATTCAATTATCCATCCACTCATCCATCCATCCACTCATCCACTCATCCATCCATCCATCCATCCACTCATCCATCCACTCATCCATCCATCCATCCATCCATCCACTCAACCATCCATCCATCCATCCATCCATCCATCCATCCATCCACTCAACCATCCATCCATCCATCCACTCAACCATCCACTCAACCATCCATCCATCCATCCATCCATCCACTCAACCATCCATCATCCACTCATCCATCCATCCATCCATTCACCCATCCATCCACTCAACCATCCATCATCCACTCATCCACTCAACCATCCATCCATCCATCCATCCATCCATCCACCCATCCATCCATCCATCCA
>JAFBJR010001431.1:229968-268406 GCA_016785285.1 Brachirus orientalis | reverse complement strand
ATTATGGTTAAGGTTAGAGTAAGTCTGCAGGAAATGAATGGAAGTCAATGTGATGTCCTCTGTAGTCATGGAAACCAGACTGTGTTTGTAGTCAGTCCACAGGTCCATTAGCCTGATGGAGTTTCTATTAAATTAGAATCTCTCTCTCCCTCTCTCTCTCGCTCTCTCTCCCTCAATCACATTAGTGCTCTTATCTCATTTGCTGAGGCTTTGTGGGCGGGGGGAGGGGGGAGGGGGTGGAGTTATGATGTGAGAGTGGACATGAAAACGACAAGCCCTTGTAAATAGAGAGAAGCAGGAAGAACAGCTGATGCGTATCTATACCAGAGTGAGTACCAGGTCCAGTTCTACACAACTTTGATTTGAGGGGAGGGGGCAGGGCCATAAAATACCCCCTTCTCATTGGTCAATGAGACCAGTTTAAAATGGGGGCTCAAGCTTTGTCTGCTTCATTTTCATGTTAGGCTTGGTGTTCTGTGATATTCAGATCAATTAAACAAGAAGAAAATACAAAATGGCAACACATGTGACACAGTCACCGAGCTCTTGGTTTTGGTTTCTTCTCTGACCCGATTCCTCCAAACAAGAAAAAGGTCGGGAGACATCACATAAAACATGGCTGCTAGCAGAGACGCAAGGAAAACCCGATTTTATTTGGATTTTAGCCACTTAAAAAAGTCTCAACTCAAAACTCTACATCACTTTAAGTCTACGACATCTTCAGAACATGTTCACGTCTTTATGTCACTGTCAGACAGACTTTTCCAACAGGAAAGTGAGGTTTGTAAACCACTCACTCTCCCACACCAAAGTCCATAGAGAAAACCAGTGATTTTAGCTCACAGGGACACAGGAGCTGCTGGTCTACTGCTGCCTCGTGTGGTCACTTTGTGTCACTGAGGTAAATCTGAATGAAGAATTTTTAAAGCTGAAATCACAAAATAAGACATTTGAACTTAGTGATGGAGGCAGCAGTAGACCAGCAGCTCCTGTGTCCCTGTGAGCTAAAATCACTGGTTTTCTCTATGGACTTTGGTGTGGGAGAGTGAGTGGTTTACAAACTTCACTTTCCTGTTGGAAAAGTCTGTCTGACAGTGAGAAAAAGACGTGAACATGAAGATATCAAAGACTTAAACTGATGTAGATTTTATTTGCTGAGTCTTTTGTTAAGGGGTTAAAATCTATTTTCCCTTGTGTCTCTGCTGTTGTTTTGTTTTCACTGAGACTGAACCTCTGTGTCTCAGGCTGGTTTAGCATCAGGTGCACAGACACTGTGTGTGTGTGTGTGTGTGTGTGTGTGTGTGTGTGTGTGTGTGTGAGTGACCTCTGATATAGTTCATTAGCTGAACAGAGAGATCCTATCGCTGCCAAACATGCATTATAAGAGTTGTCTGCACATGGAGACCAAGTGTCACCTTGGACAATTTAAGAGGCATGTTTCCTTACTCAGCTACACACACACACACGCACTCACACACACACACACACACACACACACAAGGACAGACGCCATCAGTACATTAGTTTGTCTGTGACCAAGCCGGTCATTATTAAAATATTTGCTGTAAAAGCATTTAAACTTGGCTAATGGCTAACTGTCACCTGCACACACACACACACACACACACACACAGATAATTATACATTCCAGGGACACACTGTCTCTGTGTCCATCTCTGTTGAAGTTTCCACAGTCATTATCTTTTATCATCTCTGATTTACTGGTAATAAACACACAGTCTTTACACTTGTGCTGTTTGTAAGCTGGTTTGTTTACATTAGCCTTAATGTAAATGTTTAATGAACCCCAAACCATTCACACATCCATCTGTTTTAAAGTGAATTATTTGTAACTTCATGACTGTGTAAATAAAATAAGTGATTTTATGTGTTGCAGAGCAAGACCTTCTCCTCTTGTACTCACACGTAGGTCTTCGCCTAACTATTTGCAGAATTGATTAATCTGTAGATTAATTTGTCCATTAATCATTTAGTTGTGTGATCAACATTTTTCAAAAATTTCTGACGTTTTATAGATCACTGTTTGTCAAACCTAGAAATGATAATGTTCTCAAATGTCCACGAACTAAAATGATTCACTTTGAATGATTTCTTTGTTATTTAGGGCAAGAAAACCAGAAAATATTCACAATGAAGAATCTGAAGAAAAATCGCAGAAACTGGTTTGAACAGTCAAACTAATAAAATTGATGGTCAAAATAGTTGATTCATTTCATAGTTGATTAATGATATCACTGTTTAACATTACCAACAGGAAACTAAAGCTTGTAAACCACTCACTCTCCCACACCAAAGTCCATAGAGAAAATCAGTGATTTTAGCTCACAGGGACACAGGAGCTGCTGGTCTACTGCTGCCTCGTGTGGTCACTTTGTGTAACTGGTGTAAAACAGAATGTAGGATTTTAAAAGCTGGACTCACATATGAACACATTTAACTTAGTGATAGAGGCAGCAGTGGATCAACAACTCCTGTGTGCTGTGATGTAAAATGACTTATTTTCTCTATGGAGTTTTGTATGAAAATGATTAGTTTATCCACTTCACAAAAGACTCGAATGATAAAAATCTACATCAGTTTAAGTCTACTGTTGCATATCTTAAGAACAAAAAGGCAGGTGTCACACATGGATCTCTGGGAGCAGATAAACATTTACTGCACGTCAACATGACGTTTGATGCGTTTCCAGGATTTTACATCATAAATGTGTGAGAAATGGTGGATAAGGTGGTGACTAATGTTATAACAAATCCTCCTGTTTCACCACAGCCCATCCTCCACACACACACACACACGGTTTAAAATGCTGCTGTAGCAGAACTTCCTCCAGCAGAAGAGCATGAACTCAAACACAGTTATAAGGAGGAGGATGGTGATGTCACCTGAGTCGCTTCCTTTCCCTCACGCTCTCCACCCCGACACACTTCCACGTCACTTCCACGTCTTTACAACTAAAACGTCTGTATGTGCGTGAAGGAAAGTGACTCCGCCTAAAATTCACTTAAAACCACGTCAGACTGATAACACAGCAAGTTCTTTCCGGAAAAGGAAAGAAAGGAAGGAAGGAAGGAAGGAAGGAAGGAAGGAAGGAATTAAGCCAACACTGAATGAGCACACTAATAAAGAGGGTAATGAACATCGATAACAAGAAAAGCAGGTGAAGCTTTTATAGAAGCCATTAAAGCATCAACTGAAGTGAGAACTCAGGGTCACATGTTATCAGGTGTTAGCATTTCATACTCGGGCTTTTCACACAACAATCACACTGTCGCTCTCTCTCTGTGTGTGTGTGTGTTGCTCCTTCTGGTTCTGATGAATTGCTGTGACCTGTGACCCGCATCAGGAAATCTGCTGCTGAAGCTGAGTTGGGAATGGCTTCATTACAAAGTGAAGAAATAATAATTTCTGCAATGCCAGCAGGGACATAAGGGGAAAAGTGATATTAATTCAATTCAATTTTATTTGTATAGCGCCAAATCACAACATACATTATCTCAAGGCACTGTACATAGTAAGGCTATAACCTTTACAATATTACACAGAAAAAAAGAAACCCAACAGTTCACACAATGAGCAAACACTAGGGGGCAGTGGAGGGAAAAAACTCCCTTTTAACAGGAAGAAATCTCTATTAGCCGTTTAAAAAAAAGAGACATGTTAAAATCAACATCTACAGAACATGTTCACGTCTTTATCTCACTGTCAGACAGACTTTTCCAACAGGAAAGTGAAGTTTGTAAACCACTCACTCTCCCACACCAAAGTCCATAGAGAAAATCAGTGATTTTAGCTCACAGGGACACAGGAGCTGCTGGACTACTGCTGCCTCGTGTGGTCACTTTGTGTCACTGAGGTCAATCTGAACAAAGGATTTTAAAAACAGAATTTTACAAAATAAGACATTTGAAGTTAGTGATGGAGGCAGCAGTGGATCAACAACTCCTGTGTCCCTGTGAGCTAAAATCACTGATTTTCTCTATGGACTTTGGTGTGGGAGAGTGAGTGGTTTACAAACTTCACTTTTCATGTTAGAAAAGTCTGTCTAACAGTGAGATAAAAATGTAAACATAAACTCTTAAGACATTATAGACTTAAACTGATGTAGATTTTTATCAAGTAAGTCTTTTGTTCAGTGGCAAAAGTCTGTTTCTCCTTGTTTTCCTCACATGGGCAGCTTCTGTGCCTCAGCAGTCATCTCTGATTGTGTAACTCTGACAAACACACACACACACACAGAGTACAGTAACAGACACACCCATGAGCAGTAGAAGTGCATGAAAGCAGACACGCCTGTTTGACCTTTGGATGAACTGCTGTGTTTGTACCACACTGCTGAGTGGGTCACAGAGACATCATTACCAAAATGAAACACAGCAGTCAGCAGAGCAGACAATCTGATCAAGACATGAAAGAAGAAAGTGACATGAGCATGTATAATGTTGTATTGTCTGTGATGTGTGTGATGTGTGTGTGTGTGTGTGTGTGTGTGAGAGAGAAACACCCTGTTGTTGCAGGTGTTTGCACAGCAGGAGGTGGACGTTTGGGAAAAAAATAAAAAAGTTCCTGCTCATGTCATGGAGAAAACACACGGGAGTCAAAGCCAGAGATGAGTAGAATTTAAAGACACAGTATGTCATTTCTCACTCTCGGTGTCTCTCAATCACAACAGTAACTGTTATTGAACGGCACTGGACGTGTCCTCTTATCCCCCTCGTCTCACAGTGTGGAGCAACCACAATGGCCATTGTGTGGCGCTAGAGAGAGGCCACCAATACTTAAGAGTACAGCTAAATCCAGACCGCAGCCTGAAGGTCTCACATAAACAAAACCAAAACTGTGTCTCAGTTCTTAGTCCGGGTCCTCCTGAGTGAGCGTCCCAACAGTGGATTCATCATCCGGACTTTGTCACAAGACATCACAGTAAACTGACGTGGGCCGTCACAGAACCCTGACGTGGGCCGTACCAGAACCCTGAGCCCCAACGTGGGCCATCCCAGAACCCTAAGCCCCGACGTGGGCCGTCGCTGAGCCCCGACCCTGACGTGGGCCGTCGCTGAGCCCTGATGTGCTCTGATGTGGGCCGTCCCACAGCCCCGACGTGGGCTATCCCAACTGTCACACAAGTCGCCGACTCATTCACGTCCTAGGACGATTGGCGTCCGTATCCCAGAATTCTCTGCAGTATCTCTGCACATGTTGCATACTTGTTCTCTACTCATGATTCATTCTAATATATCAAACTCATTTGGAACTTTGTACAAAATATCACATTGGTCTGCTCACTGTTGTTGATTTGGTTAACGTTCAGAACACGTTCTGGTACAGCAGTCTGTTTTCTTTAACATTTTATATTTTACTTCACTCACATGAATGGTTTGTTTTATCTTATATTTTTCCATTTTGAGTTGTTAAGTGGCCTAAACTGTGCTACTGATGTAACAATAAATTCCCAGACGATCCAGCCTTTGACAATAAGAACCACAATCATCAAAAAAAAAAAACTAAAAAAAAAAAAAACTAAATTATGCCTTTAAATGCTTTAAAGAAGTTAATAACCATCTTCATGAGTTCATTTATCATCAGTGTTTTCCGCTACAGTGTTGTTGTTAGTTTAATGTTTCCTCTCTGGAGACTCTTGGTCAGAACTTCACTGTCAACACCATAAATATGACGGTTATATTAACTACCATCACTGTGACGCTGGTCGCTGGCTGTGGCTGATGTAACCAGAAGCTCCATCAGGAGAAGAAACCACAGGAACATCTGGTCCAAACACACATTTCAGTCTGTGGTCCGAAACCAGCTGAGTATGTTTTTAACAAACCTCATAACTCCATTACACAAACCACCTGACCAAACACACACACACACACACTGGTTTCCATGACTTCAGAGGACATTCCATTGACTTCCATTCATTTCCTGCAGACTTACTCTAAACTTAACCAGAATTACTAGTGTCCTAACCCTAACCCTGACCTCTAACCTTAACCTAACCCTAACCTCAGCCTAACTTTAAAACATGTCTTCACCTTAAAATGGAGTCATTTACGTTATGGGGACTTGATTTTTGTCCCCATAAGGAAGACAAGTCCCCATAATGTGAGTGTGGAGACACATTTAGGTCCCCATAACATGAGGAAGACCAGCTACACACACACACACACAGTTGTACTTTGAGGCCCATTTATACTCAATAATAGATGGAGAAAGAAACAGACAGATCCTTTTGTCGATGGTCTTACAGAGTTCATGATGACGGACACAGTCACACCAGCAGAAAATGGAGCAGGCAGTATGTTTGATTTGACTCCAGGGACAGTCCACTCATGCAAGTTGTCAAAAGTCACAGTGGACACATACGGAAATACTGAAAATGCCATCGTCATCGCTCTCTCTCTCATCAATAACACCAATGATTAGAATTCCCCATTAATGGGAAGAATTCCATTCAGTGGTCTTGTGCATTATTCAGAGTGTACACAGAGTACATCTATAGGTGGAGTAATGTATCTGTTACATTAACAGCCAGTTCACACAGGATAAGAAAGTGGGAGGAGCCAATCGATTGAGGCACCGCCGTCACTTCCTGTCTTCACAAGCAAAGATAGTCATGTTGTGTTCTGTCCATTACGCTGGAACTGCCCAAACATTTGGGTACAGTCAATTTAATATTATCTGTCGAACCTACAGGTTGATTTTATTGGCATTTTATTAGCCACAGAGCCGTGACTGACTACACACGAGTCCCATGTCTCTGTCTCAGCGTCTTCAGAACCTTTTGGTTCAGAATGGTGTTTGTCGATTTTCCAAAAACACCCGTGTTTTGCCACTGACTTTGACTGAGAAACAGAACACTTCTTCAAGCGCCTCCATGCTCAAAAATCTGCAGAAAACTACTTGTAAACAGGACATGACAGAATATTTACACACACATTTACTGCTGGTCTACTCGTATGGGTTTAGTTTTACCTGGGTCATTTTTCGTGACGGTTTCACCCTCAGTAAAAGTCATAATCTTTACTCACATCGTCCAGTAATGATTACAGACATGGCACATTCACACGGGACTAAAATCGTTACATTCCACCACCACCAAATCTGTTTGAGTTTAAGTCAATTTCAGATCAATCACAATAAAATAACTAGGGCTGCAGCGATTCCTCGAGTAACTCGATGACAAAAAAAATGATGGAGGAATTTTCATCTGCCTCGAAGCCTCGTTTAATTAAATTTAAAGCTCACGTTTAGCAGGGATTCTTTTTAGTGTGACACAACGTGCTTACGTCACAGTCTATGCGTCCCCTACAAAGCAGAAGAAGACAGAAGCGGGCTTTGGATAACTTGTGTGGACAGTTTAGCTGCACAAAACGGCAGACGCCGGGATCGAAAACAGTGAATACAGTGAAAACGAACAAACGCAGCAAAGTGAAAGTAACAGGAGGAAGAGGATAAAAGTATGTTTTATGATTTATGATCTGATTACTCAATGAATCGATAATATTGGATAGCTGCAGCCCTAAAAATAACCACTTTGTTGTGTTTGTTGATGTCTGTAAATGTGACACTGCCTTCTAGAGGAAGTATTGCATCAACATCCATACCAAGACATAACATGGACAGGAGTAAGTTGGGTAGACGGACGTAAAATGAAAACGGAGCATAAACGGACCAAAGTCTGTTTGTTCGTGCAGAATATTGACGTACAAACACGTAGAGACGCGCCATTTCCACCGTTTCATTGTCAGTTTAAAGTAGCTGTTAATCAAATACAGTCTTCACACATTATACATGTTAGAACACTGGTTCCCACTTTTTCCCACAGTCCTGTACACCTTAAGTCACCTGACCTGCTCCTCCACACCAAGCAGATCTATTTAGACAGACAAGAACTTCAAGAAGGAAAACTATGACAAGAACAAGGACAATGACAAGAAGAAGAAGAAGAAGGATGACAAGAAGAACAGCAACAATAAGAACGACAAAACAAGGACAACAACAACAAAAGGATGAACAAGAAGAAAAAGAATAAGGAGGAGAAAAGCAGGAAGTAGAGGACGACACTCAGCAAAGGTCAGGATCCAGACAGATCTGCCTCTTATAGAATCAGTGAATCTCCAGACAGAAACAGACAGACTAAAGCATTAACAGAGAAAACATCACAAACACAAACCATGGGCTACAATAACAACAACAATAGAGTCACGTCCTGAGGGAAAGAGGATTTAACTCCACCTTCACGTCCTCATTCTCAACATTCCTCACCCGCCTCCTCGTTTTATCGACTTCATGTTGATGTCGTTTTCCCGACACCAATAAAACCTCATGGGTCAGAACCATAAGAAGAGGACAGATCATCCAAACAGATTAACGGTGCTTCACAAAACCTGGAGGCTGGAATCCACGCAGAGGCTGGAGTGAACCGGACTATTATTTGATTGTAAGATGCTCTCACACACACACACACACACACACACACACACACACACACACACACACAGACTTATTGATGGACGTGAAACACAGAGTTGACGTCTGTGCAGCAGGGTTTCAAAACTGACATTTAAAGAGAGGAGGCTATGTCTCGTTACCTTTTCCCCCCGATTTATTTAAATTGGATTAACAGAGACTTGTTCTGTCATGTAACAGGCAGAATTTAAAATTAACAAACTGAAGCTGTGGCTGAACTGACTCCAAAATATAAGCTTAATGTTAATGGTAGGAATCACTTCATTCAATTATAAAAATGTCATAAAATAATGTATAATGAAATGTATAATGCAGTAAAATAATCAGATGGGTTTGGAACAAGTAAAATTTCAACTCAAATGGTTAATGGAGGTTAATAGATTCTGTCCAGTGAACAAAAATTCTATTTAAATAACTAAATGTATTTATTAAAGCAAAGAAAGTCAATAACCAAAAAAATAGGTCTCATCAAATGTACATTATTCCGGTTTTAATTTATTCTTTTAGTGGTAATTATTTAGTATTCCAGTTTTAAAGTTCTAAAGTTAAGTCACAGGTTTAAGGATTTTAACTCACTGTTGAAGACGTGGTTCTTTTCTCCTTCTCTGAAGCAGCAAGTCAAAGCGGCTCCTTTAAATATCCATGACCTATGACCTGTGGTCACAAAAGGCATTTTTAATCTATAATCTGTACAACTTCAATCCTAAATTGATATTGACAGCATCAAAATAATCAATCAAGTTAATGGATCAATAAATTAATAATCAGTCAAACAATTAAACAACTTAAAAAAACTCACAAAATGCATTAATATTTAATTCATTTAAACAACTCATTGCTAACATGTTACCAAACTAAAGGCTAAGTGGCTAAAAGAAAACTTAGACCATGTTGAAAGAGTCCAGGCTAACTGGCTAACTCAAAGTGCCAATATGCTTACAATGTAACACTAACTAGCTAACAGTAAATGCTAACAAACAGACAAACTAAAGGCTAACTGACAAACAGAAATGCTAACATGCTAACAAACTAAAGGCTAACAGAAAATGCCACCTAAAGACTGACAAACAGAAATGCTAACATGCTAACAAACTAAAGGCTGACAGAAAGTGCTAACAAACAAAAGGCTAACAGAAAGACCAGCTAAAAACTAACTGACACTCAGAAAGTTCAACGTTTCTAACATGTCAGCAAACAAAAGGCGAGCTGACTCACTGGTGACTTGAATGATCAGGACGTTTTAAGATTCAGGTGAATTAGCTTGAGTCTCTATGGCTCTCAGGTAGATGAAGTGAGGAAGTGACATAAGTACTGAGGATATGTCTACTAAGAGGAAGTGACCTTACTTGACCCGGAAGTATCTTGTGTCAAAAGTGTAAGTTAATAGCTGTGGCTACAGAAGCTGAGAACCACACACACCAAAGTCCATAGAGAAAATCAGTGATTTTAGCTCACAGGGACACAGGAGCTGCTGGTCTACTGCTGCCTCGTGTGGTCACTTTGTGTCACTGATTTAAATATAAATGAAGGATTTTAAATGCCGAATTGACAAAATAAGACATTTGAACTTAGTGATGGAGGCAGCAGTGGATCAACAACTCCTGTGTCCCTGTGAGCTAAAATCACTGATTTTCTCTATGGACTTTGGTGTGGCAGAGTGAGAGGTTTACAAACTTTCCTGTTGGAAAAGTCTGTCTAACAGTGAGATAAAGACGTGAACATGTTATGAAGGTATCACAGACTTAAACTGACAGATTTTTATCTGGTTGCCTGGTTAAAATCAGTTTTTCTTTGTGTCCTTGCTGGCAGCCATGTTGTCAGACAGAGGGCTGGTCTGTGTTTGTCAAGCCTTGTTGGTAAAATACCTCATTTGTTTGCTCATAAAGTCATTAAAGAGCAGTTGAGAGGCCACCTGGGTCATAAAAGCTTCTCATTTCCTCACAGATGTTCACGGCCAGACACATGTGCACCTGTACGTCCTGCATTCCTCTTCTCTACCTGGCATCTGCTCCTTATCATGACAACATCTCCAGTGTGAGAGTGTGTTTTTGTTTTGTCATAAACTCTGACCTTGTCAGGACCAGTAGTCCTCATGGAGACCAAAACCTGGTCCTAATGAGGCAGAACCTCATCACCCAGGCAGAACTGTGACAGCAACATTTGTATTAAAAATATGTTCACCTGTTGCTATAAGTTTCACGATGTCAAATAATCATCCAATAATCAGAAAAATGTATCCACAGTGTCTTTTTTGTCTTTTTTTTTACAGTTTACACCAAGACAATTTTATATTTTACAGTAACTTATTATTATTATTATTATTATTATTATTATTATTATTATTATTGTACAGTGTATATCAGTGAAATGAAGAGCTAAGGTGGATCAACATTTTTAAAAGACTTACAAATAAGCTTAGACAAAATATAAATATTTTATATGAAATGCTCTAATGTCACAGAAAACACAGAGTTCTTCCTGTTACTGCATTATTCCCATCATGCCTTTGGCTGTGCATGGACGCAGCGAGCAAGGATTTAAAAGGATCTGTGTTATTTATGGGAGTCTAGACGATGTTAACAGGTCCCTACAATATGAGGAACACCTAGACCACACACACACACACACACACACACACACACACACACACACGTCCTTTGTTATGTTTTGCTCATTAACTTTATTACGTCCCATCATTTTATGATAATAGCTTTAACATCAGTGTGAAACCAGGTGCGGACACATGTGTAAACACGCACAGCATGTTTACATTAACGCTGCAGTGACATTAAATCATGACGGTGATGGTGGGCAATATTTCTCATACGTGTATTTAAAATTCCTACATAAAACTTTGTATTTTGTATTTTATTGAGGCGATGAAAATGCCGTCATGTTTTCTATTAAAATACTTCAATGTTGTGTGTTTTTTCTGATTTTTAAAATACTGTAAAACGCTCCATCACTAAGTCCAAATGTCTTATTTTGTCACTTCAGAGTTTGAAAATCTGAACTTAGACACAAAGTGACCACACCAGCAGCTCCTGTGTCCCTGTGAGCTAAAATCACTGATTTTCTCTATGGACTTTGGTGTGGGAGAGTGAGTGGTTCACAAACTTGTCAACAAGATGCTTAAATGTAGCTTTTCTTCATATTTCCATCAAAATTGAAACACAAACATGCATCAAAAAAGCCTGAAATATCCCTTTAATCGTTTGCATTTCTATTTTCATGTTTGTATTTTTATGTGGACAATTCTCTAAAATGTGGACCAATATAATTAAAGTGTCATAATGTTATGGACACAAAGACGAGGGAGGTTTCATCTTTATTGTTGTTATTATCATCATTTTTATGAGGTTTAATTTTTTAGAGTACGTGTCTTTGCTCTCCAGGGCCTGTGGAGGTCAAAGGGTCAAAACGCAAGGGATTGTGGGACGTGAAGAGACTCACTGTCGTTAAGATGCAGCAGCTGTGGAGATGAGGTCAGGACGTTTTTCTGGAGACATTTCTGCAGCAAATGGACAAACCCATAATAAAACACACACACAGTAAATGTCCGCTGATTTTAGAAAGCCAAGTGAAAATGTGTGTGAAGTGAATTTTTGACGTAAACATTTTAAGTCTTTACATAAATATGTGGAGATTAAATGGAGGCACAATCTGTGGATATTATGTTTTATATATAATAAAAACAACAATAAATGTGATGTGCTCTGATATTTATTGGAGTAAAAATACAGGGGATAATTATGATTTTTATGTCAGGTATTTCTGTTCTCCCTAATTTAAAGTCATTATTTTATTTACTTACACATTATTTCATGTGAAACACTTAAATCTTTGCTGTTGCAGATGAATTTGAACTTTTGTTGATGGTTTTTCATCTTCTACCACTTTATCCTCCACATGAGCGTCGTCTTTATTTATTTATTTATTTATTTATTTATTTATTTATTTATTTTGGTCCTGTCTTCTAAAATGTCCAGATATTGAGTATCTGAAAATATCAGAAATATTATTTAGACTTGTGAACAGGAGTCTGTTTTCAAGATAAATTTAAATTAAGAGAAGGAAATCATAATTGAAGAGGGTTGTTTACGATTGAACAAATGTTAAATATGGACGTGTTTCACAGTGTTGAGTTAAAATTGTGTCGCTCTCTGTTACGCTTCAGAAAAACCTTTAAATAAAAGGCAAAATAATTGAAGATTATCATTTAAATTAAGAGAATCTGAATAAAGTGTTTGTTGTTTGGTTTAGTTGTTCTATTTGTTGCTTTTAACATTTTAAGTTTGGTTATTAACATGGATGACACTATGTTGTTTCTTCTGCCCCCTGCTGGAAGCTTTTCTGTGACCACACAAGAATTTATACATCAGCTGTAAAGTATTTTCAAAAACATATATTATATACTGTATTTATTCAATTGTATATTTTTTTATAAATGTCTACTTATGACAAAACAAACATGTTTATATTTGTTTATATCATTTCTTTAAATTATCCAAACTTTTCCAGTTCATTCTAATTAAAATTCCCACTGAAAGTTTCTAATGTCGAATATTTCCCACAAATCTGAATCACCAAAGCATCTCGTTATTGTCTGACATCCGTTTATGTTCTGCAAATGTACTTGTTGCATAAAATCCGAGGCAAAATAAAAATCATGTGGTGCTGCGAACAAAGAGTTTCCTCTCAGTGTGATGACACCATCGCCTGCTCGCTTTCCTCCAGACGCTAAAGGCTGCGTGCTAACGTCCTCGCCAGTCATGTGACTTCCTGGCAACTGGCCAGACTCTTGGGTCACTGTGTTTGTCCCATGTGAGACAGGAAACAAGGCCCTGAGGACGGTGAGCTCAGCACAGGAAGAGAGTACACACTGTGTGTGTGTGTAGCTGGTCTTCCTCATGTTGTGGGGACCTAAATGTGTCTCCACACTCACATTATGGGGACTTGTCTTCCTTATGGGGACAAAAATCAAGTCCCCATAACGTAAATGACTCCATTTTAAGGTGAAGACATGTTTTAAAGTTAGGCTGAGGTTAGGGTTAGGTTAAGGTTAGGGTCAGGGTTAGGGTTAGGAGACTAGTAATTATGGTTAAGGTTAGAGTAAGTCTGCAGGAAATGAATGGATGTCAATGCAGTGTCCTCTGTTGTCATAGAAACCAGTGTGTGTGTGTGTGTGTGTGTGTGTGTGTGTGTGTTGCATCAGTCTCAGCAGAAAAACACAGCTAAAAAAAAGCACCATGTTGAATTTTATCAGAGGATTTTCTTCTTTTTTAATGTGTACATACATGTCCAGCATGGCTTGTTAACACACTCAACTAGAGGTGAACACACAACAACACATATGTATAAAATCTTACATTTTCTACACAAACACAACACCCGCTAACAAAATCATATCAAAATCAAAAATAAAAAATAATAACTGGAATGTTATTAACAAACAAAAACAAGCAAAAAAAAAAAAATAAATCACAAAATATCAAAAATCTATGGAAACATTGATTTACTTTCTTATTTTTTTAACCATTTCATTCCATTCATGGACAATGGGACAGGTTGTTGTTTTGTTGCTGTTGTTTTTTTCTGATCACACAAATTTGTAAATAGTTTTTTTTACGTGACGACGAACATGTGCAGTGTAAATGACCAGGGTCAGGGCTCGGCCTGTGATTGGCTGTTCTGGTCGTGTACCGTCGCTGCAGAGCAGAGAGAAGAGAGACGAGTAGAGAAGAGAGAGGGAAAAGAAAGATGGTCAGTGAACACTTAGTCGGACTGGAATCGGACTTGGCGTTCTGCTCATGCACTAAAATGTCCTCCCCAGTCTTTGACCCGGAAGTAGAAGGAGACGACGTACAAACTGCAGAACTGTTGCCGAAAAGAGGAAACAACGCAATGGCGTCGGCAATAACGAACGCTACGGAGACAAAGAGACCAGATGTCGAGCAGGTACCAGACGTACAGAACCACGGCTCCGTCCATCTCACTGTCCACTGTTTGTTTCTCTGTCAACAGGAAACTGATTCACTACTCACTCGCTCATAGAGAGATACAGCGCCACCTATGGAGGCAGAGTCAGACGTGTTAGTCAGACTGGGCCTGTCTTGGTCGGACTGGGCCTGTCTTAGTTAGACTGGGCCTGTCTTAGTCGGACTGGGCCTGTCTTAGTTAGACTGGGCCTGTCTTAGTCGGACTGGGCCTGTCTTAGTTAGACTGGGCCTGTCAGTCTTAGTCAGACTGGGTCTGTCTTAGTCGGACTGGGCCTGTCTTAGTCGGACTGGGACTGTCTTAGTCGGACTGGTCCTGTCTTAGTTAGACTGGGCCTGTCAGTCTTAGTCGGACTGGGCCTGTCTTAGTCGGACTGGGCCTGTCTTAGTTAGACTGGGCCTGTCTTAGTCAGACTGGGCCTGTCTTAGTCAGACTGGGCCTGTCTTAGTCGGACTGGGCCTGTCTTAGTTAGACTGGGCCTGTCTTAGTCAGACTGGGCCTGTCTTAGTCGGACTGGGCCTGTCTTAGTTAGACTGGGCCTGTCAGTCTTAGTCAGACTGGGCTGGTCTTAGTCAGACTACAGCAGTGATGAGGTCGACATTGTTTGGATCATAAATGAAAGAATTCATCACATTAATGTTCCAGTTGGTGAGTCAGAAATGCAAACGTTAGCCACTGTTAGCAACACCAGTGTAGCAGTGTGTGTACAGAGATAGATATGAAACAGTACTATGTGTACGACTCATTTACTGTGGAAAATAACACAACAGAAATGCTGTTTACGCTAAAAGTAGCCATGTTTGTACGAGTGGCAGCCATCTTGGTCAGGGTTTGGTGACGTAGCCCTGAGTTTCCCTCAGACCTGAGGGGTGTTCCTGTTGGAACGTTTGACTTATGGCTAAAATTAGGACGCACCATATTGATGTGATGTTTGCTACTGTCGTTAGCATTTTTAGCAGGAAAGTAATTAAAACCCTTTCAATTACTTTCCGAGTGTTGCCGTGGCGACACTGACGTAGATTTAATGAGTTACTGAGAAGCTGGAAAGGCATAAAAAGGATCAGCTGTTTACTGTGTCTTTCCTGCTTTCCCGCAGTGAGAGGACACATTAGCAGAGTCATGATTTAAAATGAGTGGTTTCTGAGTGGAAGAACCTAAAGAAGCAAAACCAGACGCTCACTGGCGGAAACAAAATGGAGGTCCAGTCCTTTAAACGATCACGACGAAGTACAAGAGCAAACTTCTGCACAAAACAGCCACTGATTCACAGCCTTTTCTGTAAAACCTGATACACGATATGGACAAAAGTATTTGGACAAAATTGTTAAGTATTTAATTCGGGTGTTTCAATCAGGCTTTGGGCTCCGCCCCTTTTCTCCAGTGAAGGACAATCTTAACTCTTCATCATGCAAAGACATTTTGGACAATGCTGTGCTTCAAACTCTGTGGCAACAGTTTGAAGAAAGTCCTTCTCTTCTCCAACATGACTGTGTCCCTGTGGACAAAGTAAGGACTATAAAGACGTGGTTTGACTTTGAGTTTGGTGTGGAAGAATTTGCCCGAGTCCTGACCTCAACCCCATCCAGAACCTTCGGGATGAACTGGAACATTAGTGTGTGAGATCATCAATGCTCTACAGAATGAATGGGCACAAATTCACAGAGACACTTTAAAATCTTGAGTCAGGCATCCCAATACTTTTGTCCATATAGTGTATATTTAGAATTGGCAATTAATCATTTTAGTAAATTAATTAAAACTTCATTTCTAATGCATGTCCTTTAAAACATATACAGATAAATCTTCATTAAAAAGTTTAGAGACTATAAAGGAAATGTCCGACCCAGAGTTTGGGAAACACTGGAGCTGTCAGAAGCTACAAAGCTGACAGGAAACAGTCTTACTGTATTGATTTTTTCCTTCCTTTTATCTTTTCAGTGGACACTGAACATGTCTGATGCAACCATGTTTGGAAATGTGAGGTGACTGAGCAGCGAAAACCTGCCAACCTTTAACAGAAATATTCAGAAACACCAGGTTTAGAGCCAAAAACAGGAAATGAAAGCCCTGCACCTCCAAACAAACAAGGCATTAAAGGGAAAGTTTGGATGTTTCTGACATGTGGTTGTATAAGATACTGATGCAAAATAAAAAATGATTGTAGAAACTTAACAAAAGACACCCAATAAAATCTGCATCAGCTTCAGTCTGCAGTATATGTTACAGAGCGTTTCCTGACTGGAAACACCAAAGTCCATGGAGAAAATTGGTGATTTTAGCTTGTAGGAACGTGGGTTGCTCTGTCCTTATATGAAACATTGACATAAAAACATAAAATAACATTAAATTAATTCATTTCCAACAGGAAACTGAAGTTTGTAAACCACTCACTCTCCCACACCAAAGTCCATAGTGATTTTAGCTCACAGGGACACAGGAGCTGCTGGTCTACTGCTGCCTCGTGTGGTCACTTTGTGTCACTGAGGTAAATCTTAATTAAGACTTTCAAATGCCAAAGTGACCAAATAAGGCATTTGAACTTAGTGATGGAGGCAGCAGTGGATCAACAACTCCTGTGTCCCTGTGAGCTAAAATCACTGATTTTCTCTATGGACTTTGGTGTGGGAGAGTGAGTGGTTTACAAACTTCTGTTTCCTGTTAGAAAGTTTGCAAAAACAGCAACAAATATATTTAAATACAGTAGGCAGAGATTTTATGAGGCAACTGCGATGTCTGTGAGTCAGAACTTTGAAACCTGGCAAACACAGTTTTCTGTATTTTGTTGCTGATCTAGAAGGAAGGAAGGAGAAGGAGACAGACAATAATGTGTTTGTGTGAGTGTAGCAGGGAGAGAGAAAATGGGGGAGGAAGAGAGAGTGAAGAGAGAGAGAGAGAGAGAGAGAGTGGAGAGAGAGAGAGGGCCATTGTTATTGTTATGATCCCCTCGGGCGTCGAGGGCCGGGCTGAGTATGCAGAGGGTGGAGATCAAGACAGTGTGGGAAATTTACAGTCTGAAAACAGGCCGCGCTCATTGTGATGGACTGAACACACATGCACACACACGCACACACACGCACACACACGCACACACACACACTCATCAGCCCTGGACTCCGTCCCAGTCAGTGTCACCTTCCAGAGAATCACTTAAAACCGCCGAGACGTTTTCAAATAAAGCAAACTCAGGTGAACTTGACTTTTCTTCCCGCTTTGAAGTCGAGCAGTTAGCGTTAGCTTTGAAGTCGAGCAGTTAGCGTTAGCTTTGAAGTCGTCACCGCAGAGAGAAGGAGGTCTGACGGACGCAGGCGTCATGTCAATGAGTCGGCAGTTTCTGAGTCCGTCCAGACGTTTGTCTGTCTCAGCACCCGTTGATGTGTCTGTGGGACGAGCAGGAGAGGACAAAGAAGACGAGGGCGGGGGACGCTTTTAACTGATTAGCTGAGTCCGCCAACCATCCCCCCCCACACCAGACCCTGATGATGAGGAGGGGAGTGATGGACACAGGACACCGTTTCCTGGCAACGTCCATCGACGGGCCACAGATCAATCTCCAGACTTGTGCTGGTCGCTGCTTCCTTTTCCTTCCTTTCAGCACAAGTGTCCTGTCAGCGCTGACTCTGCCTCCATCCACACTTCAATTCTGTTTCCAAAGCATCAGGTCTGCTCTGTTTTCAGGCATTGAAAACACCAGGGCAGTGTGGACGGCAGGCGTGTCCAGAGCTGAGTTGATGCCTTTTTTATTTTTATTTTTGAAACATAATCAAAATCACAAAATTCTGATTCTGATTATATTCAAAAAGCATCATCTCTCCTCTGGACACACCTACTGTCCACACGAGCCTGGTGTTTTCAAGCCCTGAAAACTACCAGGTTTGGTGTGATAGGAAAATTACAGTATAAGCTGGCATGTATGAGCTAATGTCTCCATATTAGCCTCGTAGCATGCCAACATACCAATGTACCAATATGTGTCTTGGTTTTTTCCTCTCAAGGTTCAATTGTCCTTCTCTGTGTCTGGTATCAGCAGATTCTCAGACTCTCGTCAAACCGACCGACTGCTGCCCACAGTGTTTGGGATAAAAACCCAAACAGTGACTCCTTTTCCCTGAACTTCTGCACAGACTGTCTGGATGCTCTGTGTTGTCTGTTCCTCTTGCAAGAAGAATAAAACTCACAAAGACAGCTGCTGCTCTTATGTCCTTACTTCTACACTCACCATGGTCTCACAAGAATTTGGTGTCAGAAGTGGGATCCGGTTGAGTGACCGTCTGGGACTCACGTGGACAGTGACCTGCCAACCTGGAGAACAAAATCCTCCAGCCTCCATTTGTGTAGAGACGGGAGGACTGACGCGAGGTCTTGGATCGTCACCACTGGATTCAATGAATTCAATTCATCTTAACATCCAGACATTCGGTGAGTGTTTAAATAAGAGGGAGAAAAAAAGGAAAAAATAGAAAAAGGCGACAAAAAGAGGAAAAAGAAAGAAGGAACATTTCTGATTGAACATCACGTGTCGACTTGACTTCATTTTGATCCATTCGGAGCCCCGAACCTGTCTGATTGGGGTAATAACAATCAGTATAACCGAGATAAGTGTTGCAAAGGGTGCGGACCCTTGAGGGTTATAAAAATATATGGTTGGGGTGGGAATAAACCACATTTCCCGAGTGGTCGGGTGGCGAGAATAGACCACATTTCACTGAGACGTCTGCGTTGTAGTAACCGTGCATGGTCTTTTGGCATGGAGAGCAAAAGTAGGAGGGGAAGAAGCACCTAGGTTGTCCCCATAGTGGACATAATGAAGGCAAAATACCATGATGGATCAATTCAATTAAAAAGAAAAGGGGGAAAGATAATGGGCCAAAGAGTTTAGTATGAAAGAGATGAGCTGAGTTGACAAAAGACGACAAGAAAAGAAAAAGAAAAAGTAGGGAAAGAAAACAAATGGTGAAACAAGAATGAGAAAAGTAAAATAAGAAGGAAGCTGAAAGTAAGGAAAGGAAATGGTTGCGAAAACAACTGCCGAAGATACGCACGCACACACAGGCATCAATGGCTGACACTAAAACACCCACATCAGATACAACACCAGCGCCACTCCCGGACTCACACAGTTCTGCTCTCTGTCCACAGATCACTGCACGGAAACCTGATCCTGACCTCGACCGCTGCCCACCATCAAGACACCAAACCCCAGAAGAATTGTTCAGTGAACCCCACCTAGAAAGGAAATGCCAGATTCCTCCTTTCCTGTCTTCTCCTTTAACCCCTCAGTGCCACCAACGACTACACCATCAGGAGAAATGATAACCCATAACCCCAACCCTAACCCTCTAACCCAGACTGACCTGCAAGACCTGCACGCGTGCTGAGGCAGAAGAAACGGTGTGTAAAGCCAGACAGGAGGAGAGCAGATCCTGAGACGAGACTTCAAATCCTCCACACCAACTCCACCGACAACTATGCTGTCCGATGATGGTGAAGGTGAAGGGGACCATGGCACAAAACCCATGGCCTGTCATCACTGCAGAAATGATGGAGACTGTCCGGTGCACGCACAATTATTTCCAGTTAAGAAAATCTGAGAATGTTGTTTTGTCCCAGATTTACAAGCTGTAAACACAGCAGTACAACCAAATCCATGCATCCAGTGCTATGTTATTTTAAGTTGTTGGCCTGGCTAATTCCCTATCGACCCAAGTTCTAAATTGTGGATTGTGTTCAACTTTAATGGAAAATGCCATACAATCACGAGACTCTGTCACAATGAAGCACTCTGTCGCAGCGTAGAGCCCTTGTGCTTAGTAAAGGAACTGCATTATTGTAGTGTGTTGTTGATCTAATGATATGAAGCCTGACCGACTGTTTGTTCAAAGGAACGTGACATTTCTGGGTCATGTGATCACAGCTGAGGGCAAATCCCTCTCACCCAAGCATATTGATGAAATTCAGAATTTACCCAAATCTACCATTAGGACAAAAAAAAAGGTTGATGTCATTATTGAGCATGTGGAAACATCACTCAGTGAGCTCATACATACATCATACATGTACGGCCTTCTGGTCAAATCACACAATCTTACACTGATCTGAAACTTTCTTTACAGACCACATGTCATTTTACACAAACTGCAACATTTGGAAACTCAGGAAACTCCCTGTATGACACTGCAGAGGTTCATGTACCAGGATGCACCACACGGGGGCGACTCCACTGGACACACGGTGGACAGTATTGTCCAATAGGAGTCCGGTTGTGACATATGTGCACATTTGGTGACACGTGACCAGTGGAATCACGAATCCCGAGGCTTCAGAGACTGTCAGACTTGAGTATTTCAGAGTTAGCGACTGTCAGTCAAACGCTGAATACGACAACTGACTGCAGACTCCACTTCCACTGGATCATCAGGCTGAAACCAGCGCAGTAAAAAGTGGGCGTTGGGCTTCAGAGTGTGTTTATTAAAGGCTCATTTACAGTCAAAGCACTTAGAGCCAACATTTCTAAAAAAGGTCCGTCTTCTTTAATGTAAGCACAAGTTTCTTCTCTGACCAGCGCTGTGTTTGAGCTCCCACTGAGAATGTGGGTCACATGGGTTGTTGGCAGTGGGATACAGCCATCAAAGCCCCCCCCCCACCGCCCCCCCCCCCCCCCCCCCCCCAAGGGAGGGTGGGTGGGGCTAACCTCCCCTCTCCCTTCTTTCCTTTGTCTCAGCTGCAGGAAATTCATCCTCTTCTCACCCTCTTCGTCCAACATGTGTGTAACCGGAGCCTGTGAGGGAGGCAGCAGCTAAATGAATGCTACCTCAGATAAGCTTCAGTCCACACACACACACACACACACACGTTTGTGCTTCTATCATTGTGAGGACCCTCATACACCCAATACATTCTCTAGCCCAGGGGTGTCAAACATACAGCCCGCTACCTGTGATACCTGTGATACCTGTGACTAAATGCTTTGTGCCTTTTTTTAAATCCACTGTGATCTGTAAGTTGTAATGCACATGTGTAAATGGTAAATTTAGCCATAATATTGTTGAAATTGCCCTTTTTCTTCTCACAACATTTCAGGTTCATAATATGTTTTGTAAAAAGATACTTCATTAAATGTAAAACAAAGGGAAAAATTTGGAGTTCCTGTTTTTTTATAGTTTACTACATTATTATTTTACTGGTCCGGCCCACTTGAGACCAAACAGAGCTTTATGTGGCCCCTGAAGCAAAATGAGTTTGACAACCCTGCTCTAGCCTTAACCTAAACCCAATTCTAACCCTAAAACCAGGTCTTAACCTTGAAAAAGACCTTTATTAAAGTGACGATCAGCCAAAATGTCCTCACTGTGTAGGGTTTATACGATTTTTGGTCCACACTCTGCAACAAGTACAAGAACACACACACACACTCACACACACACACACACTCACACACACACTCACACACACACACACACACACTCACACACACACACACACTCACACACACACACACACACACTCACACACACACACACACACTCACACACACACACACACACACACACTCCTCTTCATCTTTCCTCTGTTGGTGGCACATGAAACGAGATCAGGAGTGTTTTGATTCTCAGGGTTCACGGTTTCGTTTTGGGGTCGCGGAGGTTAAGAGCATTTGCACACACCTGCTTTTTTAATGAAGAGGATTAGCCTGTGATCACATGAGCCTGTGAGGCCCGAGCCCACCATTATGCTAACTGCTACGCTAACTTGTCAAAAAAAAAAGAAAAAGCACCTACAGGTCATTTTTAAAACACACTCAGGCTGTTAGCCATTAGCATTAGCGCAGTGTCTCGTCCTCATTGTAACACAGTCTGCTGTCTCGTCTGGAGGACAAATAAAGACGTCTCATTGTTGAGAGAACTGTGTCTCTGTGACAATTAGCCACATCAATGAAAGTTAAAGGAAGAGGCTCCATTTTATCGTCTGTTTACCTTTTTCAGCCAAAGGCTCTTTAAATGGTTTCCAAGAGAGGAAAGGAAAGGTGGAACTGTTGAGTGTGTGGACACAACAATTCAAGGCGCGAGTCGTCCGAAACCACAGGACAATTATGACAGAAGACCGTTTGTAGTTACGACCATCAGTCTGATTTTAAATTCCCTGAATAAGGAGGAGGCTGCAGGACTGAACTGTCCCAAACTATTAACAATGTGATTTTAAAAGTAACAACATTCAGCTGTAAAACCACTCACTTATCTGTACATTACAGCTGAAACCTGAGTGGACAAATGTAGCAGCAACCACACTACACCATTTTTGTTTGAAAACTCTACGACCAAAACTGAGTTAGACAGACTTTTCCAACAAGAAACTGAAGTTTGTAAACCACTCACTCTCCCACACCAAAGTCCATAGAGAAAATCAGTGATTTTAGCTCACAGGGACACAGGAGCTGCTGGTCTACTGCTGCCTCCATCAGGAAGTTCAAATGTCTTATTTTGTTAGACAGACTTTTCCAACAAGAAACTGAAGTTTGTAAACCACTCACTCTCCCACACCAAAGTCCATAGAGAAAACCAGTGATTTTAGCTCACAGGGACACAGGAGTTGTTGATCCACTGCTGCCTCCATCAGGAAGTTCAAATGTCTTATTTTGTCACTTCAGTGTTTGAAATCCTTTGTTCAGATTTACCTCAGTGACACAAAGTGACCACACGAGGCAGCAGTGGATCAACAGCTCTTGTGTCCCTGTGAGCTAAAATCACTCATTTTCTCTATGGACTTTGGTGTGGGAGAGTGTGTGTTTTTTTTTTTTTACTTGTGTCTCTGTTGTCAGCCATGTTTTCACCAAGAACGAGTGTCCACATCTCAGACTGGAAGTCAGCGCTGACAACGTGTCACAAACCCCACTTTAAAACCCCAGAACTTTCCCTTTAACTACAAACAAACCCTGTTCCTTCTCAGGTGCAAAAATAAAGGACAAGATGGAGCAAAGTGAAGAAGTGAGGATGAAAGGAAGGAAAAAAGTGGACTAAACTCCACGTAAGTGTGTGTGTGTGTGTGTGTGTGTGTGTGTGTGTGTGTGTGTGTGTGTGTGTGTGCGTGTGTGTGTGTGTGTGTGTGTGTCCACCCATCAGTCTGTTCATGTCGTTCTTTAGCGATGATAACATAAACACATGTCACGTTATCGGAGAGGAAAAGCTCCAGCTGAGAGAATGACAGAGAGAGAGGCCGAATCGAGCCGACTTCCTGGTAACAAAACAACAACAATAACATTAATTATTAATAATAAAAACAAAAAGTCACACAAAATGAATCCAAACAAAAACAACAATGTGCAAACTTCTCTCATATAAATAGACCACAGTCAATGCACTGTAGAGCACCATGGGAGACGGAAGGAGGTTAGAGTGTGTGTGTGTGTGTGTGAGTGTGTGTGAGTGTGTGTAAAGGTGCATTCACACCAAATGCTACAACTTTTCCATATAGAGTCAAAGAAAAGACGCAAATAGATGCTAACTTCACATTAGCAGCGCCGGGCGACGTGTGTCCTGCGAATCCTCCCAACATGTGAAAATCGCATTTTTAGTTCACACATTTGAAAATGTGTTACGTGATGTTATGCAGTGAAGGGGGGCGGGGAAAATGTGAGGGAGGAAGTCGGACTAACTGGTAACTTCTGCTAAAATGTGGGTCACTTGATTTCAGCTGTTGATCAAACTCTTTTTGATCTTTTTAGGCTGTTTGTTAGCATTAGCATTAGCATTAGCCCCAGGCAAATAGTTGCTAGTTGCGTTTACTCACATCATTATCAATAAATACAAATGATCCAGTAAAACAAATTCATAGTATGAATTTGAATCTACGCTAATTTCACATCAGGGTGCTGGATGACGTATTTCCTGCAAATCCCACCAAGATGAGTATATCACATTTTTAGTATTTGTTGCTCGAGTTCACATGTTTGAACTTTAGTTAAGTTGGTTAGCATCAGCATTAGCATTAGCTCCAGGTGAATAGTCGTGGGTTGCATTTACTTGTGTTAATTTTCAGTAAATACAAATGATCCAGTAAAATATATACCATGAATAATGCACGTAGCATGTGGTGTGAGCGCACCGTAGCACGTGAACTATGCGCGCGTGTGTGTGTGTGTGTGTGCAGTATCTGCATGGATCTACTACCACATGTTCTAAGAGTTTGCGGAGCCGCCAAGCACAGAACTGGAGACAGATGGGTCAGCTGAGGAGACGTGTGGATCAGAGGAGGCGGGTTCTAAGGTCCAGTTCAGGTTCTCAGTCAAGTGTCCTCCTAACCTCCAGGCTCAGACCCAGTCCTGCAGCGAGCGCTTGCAGTGCACCAGCAGCCGCGGCGCCCCTTTGCTCTGCAGCGTGTTGATGATGGCGTAGATCAGTCCCAGGATGCACAGCACCAGGACCAGCGGGATGGTCACCATCAGGATGTTCATGGTCCGCTCCTCGCTGTCGTCCACCTTCAACACCACGTCCACCTCGTTGGTGTCCTCCTCGCGACCCTCCCGGTAGTCTTCGTCTTTGTCGCCGTCCGATCCTTTGCCCGTGTCCTTGTCAGTTCCGCCTCCGCGATCCGTCCCACCGCCATCTTTGCCCTGGTCACCGTCGCGTCCTGCGTCCGGGTTGAACGGTGGACGGTTCACATCAGGGTATCTTCGTTCAGAGTCTGTGTCTGTGTCTGTGTCTGTGTCTGTGTCTGTGTCTGTGTCTCTGTCCGGGTCCAGGTCCACACTGCAGCCCATGAAGTCTCTGAGTATGGACTTGGGGTAACCCGGTTCGCTCTTCATGCGGTGGTTGTCAAACTTCCAGTATTTCGAACCTTTGTAGAAGAAGGTGTAAGCTGGAGAAGATGAGGAGAGGAGGAGATGTTGTAATTCATTTTAAGGCTACATTTCTTTGAACTGTGATTATTTGAGGTACTGTCACAATTATCAATACTGCCTAGGCTGTGTGAACCCCCTGGTGGCCACCTGCAGTAAGAAACAGCATAAAAACATGACTGCCAGGGGAGCAAAACAGAAACAAACTGATTTCAGCTTTTTTTAGCAGCTTAACAATAGGCTCAGTTCATAAATCCATGACAGTTTAATTCTACGATATCTTCAGAACATGTTCACGTCTTTATCTCACTGTTAGACAGACTTTTCCAACAGGAAACTGAAGTTTGTAAACCACTCACTCTCCCACACCAAAGCCCATAGAGAAAATCGGTGATTTTAGCTCACAGGGACACAGGAGTTGTTGATCCACTGCTGCCTCCATCACCAAGTTCAAATGTCTTATTTTGTCAAATTCTCCATTCAAAATCCCTTGTTCAGATTTACCTCAGTGACGCAAAGTGACCACACGAGGCAGCAGTAGACCAGCAGCTCCTGTGTCCCTGTGAGCTAAAATCACTGATTTTCTCTATGGACTTTGGTGTGGGAGAGTGAGTGGTTTACAAACTTCACTTTCCTGTTGGAAAAGTCTGTCTGACAGTGAGATAAAGACGTGAACATATTCTTAAGGGATCGTAGACTTAAAATGATGTAGATTTTCTTGAGAGGTTATAACCTGTTGTGCTCTGTAGAGGATGAAAGATGATAAATCTGTAAATAAATAAATGTATGAATAAATCAATCTGAGTCACTGCCTTATAAAAAGCATGAACTATCCCTTAAAGACAGACAATTTAAAGGTTTAGCTTCGTCCAGCTTATACTCGATTGACCCATCAAAGCAACAAACACGTGCTGCAGATTCACTCGGACACATCCATGTCATTCCCTCCCTCGTTTCAGACATGCTGGTCTTACCATCTTTGTGAGGACACTCTTAGACATAATACATTCCCTTAACACTCACTCACTCATTTTCTACTGCTTTATCCACTAGGGGTTGCGGGGGGCGCTGGTGCCTATCTCCAGCTAACATAGGGCGAGAGGCAGGGTCACACCCTGGACAGGTCGCCAGTCCATCACAGGGCCACACATAGACAGACAACCATTCACTCTCACATTCATACCTACGGGCAATTTAGAGTGTCCAATTAACCTAGTCCCCAAATCTGCATGTTTTTGGACTGTGGGAGGAAGCCGGAGTACCCGGTGAGAACCCACGCACCACGGGGAGAACATGCAAACTCCTTGCTTCCCTTAACACTTAACCTTAAAATCACAAGTGAATGCCTAGCCCTAAAACCAGGTCTTAACCCTGAAAAAGCCCTTAAACTTTGACAAAATGTCCCCACAAAGACAGGTTTGGACACGTTATTCCCACAGGATTAGAAACACATGCACACACACACACACTCACCTCCGTCATCACTGAGGAAGGCCCCCTTGGGACTGGAGGGCACTGACGACCCCCAGACGCTAATCTGTTTGGGGTAACCTTTGTCAGCTGAGCGCGACTGCTCGTTGAAACGCCAGTACCTGCAGGGGGCGAGAGAGAGCAGCGGAGAGGACTGTTTATCAGGGACATAAACAAGGACACCGAGCATTGACTGTTTATGAGCCAAGTGTTTACACGGAACATTCACATGTTGTGAGGACAAACGAACCTGTGACCTTCAGTGTCAACACTGTTCAACAAAACATGTCGTACGAAACATGTTCCGTCATGGTTGTAGTGTGTAAAAAGCAGTGAACACACACACACACACACACACACATCTGCTGCTATTCCACATGTAAGATTTAATTAAATTAAAACTACCTAAAAATGTCACGCAATAAATAATTTTCTCTCACTTCCTCATTTTTTCTTTCAGTGCAACAGTTGAAAACAGTTTCCTTCCCTTTTTTAAACATTTCTTTATGCTTATAGGTTTAGCACATATACCAGGGCTTGAACCCAAAGAAATGTCTGAAAATGTCAGAAAATATTGATCAGTGTTTGTCAAACCTGGAAATGATGATGATGTTCTCAAATGTCTCGTTTTTGTCCACAAACCAAAATGATTCGATTTTAATGATTTTCTTTGTTAAATGGAGCAAAAAAAAAACAGAAAATATTCACATTTAAGAAGCTGAAAAATCACAGAAACTGTTTGTGGTTATTTTTTAAGTGTGTTTTTAGTGCGTTAATTGATGATTAAATTTGTTGACAGTTAATGTCGCAAATGTTATATAAAGGTATACGCAAATTAAGATGTGGTAAATAATCTGTAATCTAAACTCTGTAGTTTAAGGTTTATCTTTGCACATCTGAGCTTTATACAGTTGTTTAACCCATGAGGGTCAAGTTCATTTTATTTAATTTTATTTTCTATATACCAGCTCACAACAGTAGACATCTAAGGTTCCTCTTCCTATAGAACAGGTCTAGACCTTGTACTTTTATTAAACAAACTAAACAGACTTATGTTTATGTATCTTAATAAATAAATATAATTAATCCAATGTACAGTGTTACATTTGTATCAATAATAGTTGAGCAGAGGTGTTCTGCTTAAGGCCCCAAAAGTCTTCTCTTTATCTGTACAGTGTCATATGTCCATCTTGTTTCCTTGTTTGTTTTGTTACTATTTATCCACCTTTGTTTTTTCTCTTCTCTGCCTTTTCATTTATTCATTCTGACTGCGGAAACTCCGCACATGAATTCCTGTGTGCACTGATTGTCAGTTTGTGCACGAATGGCAAATAAAAATTTTGAATGTTGAATCTAATTCTAGTTCTTTAGAGGTAAAATACTAAAACAATATCTTTCTCTTTTCTTAATTGTTGTTGCTGAAATGGTGGATCAAGGAACAGCTAACGTGGCTAAATTATATTTGTTTCTGTTTTTAACAATGTTTTAATGTAACAGTACCAAAAAGGCCAAAGGTAAGACTAAACTTTTAAATGTCAACTCAAACTCATGAACTAGTACACTGGACAGCAGGGACAGGGCGAGTTACCGGTCTCCTTGAAAGAAGTAAGTGTAGCCAGACAGCTCCCACCAGATGGCCGCATCTATTCTGTCGTATGGAATATCCCGACCATAATCTGTCAGCTCCTGTGGATAGCCATGTTCCAGATTAGCCTCCCTGAAGAGCCAGAATTTATTTCCTGAAGAGAGGAAAGGAGGTGAGAATATCAGTGTTTAAACACAGATACACATACATATTTACATCAGTTTAAGTCTACGATATCTTCAGAACATGTTCACGTCTTTATCTCACTGTTAGACAGACTTTTCCAACAGGAAAGTGAAGTTTGTAAACCACTCACTCTCCCACACCAAAGTCCATAGAGAAAATCAGTGATTTTAGCTCACAGGGACACAGGAGCTGCTGGTCTACTGCTGCCTCGTGTGGTCACTTTGTGTCACTCACTTAAGTCTAAATGAAATATTTCATATGCCGAATTCAAAAAGTAAGACATCTGAACTTAGTGATGGAGGCAGCAGTGGGTCACCAACTCCTGTGTCCCTGTGATGTAAAATCACTGATTTTCTCTGTGGGGTTTGGTGTGGGAGGATGAGCGTCAAAATTAGCATAGATAGTGTAAAAAAAACCCGAACTATCCCTTTACCACACACAATCAGACAGGTACAGGCAGGCTTATGTGCACACATTTCATTTCCTGGCACAGAGTTTGTGGAATAATTGGAATTGAATGAGGAATAAAAAGTGAACAACATAAAAAACCCACACTTGTGAACTAAATGAGTGTAATAATGATTTGTTGGCAGCAAAACAAAAACCTCAACACTGCTGAGTGAGGAGTTTGGGTTTGGCTTGTAATGACGGGCTCAGAGTGGCTCGTCTCATATCAGCCTGTGGCTTTTATTGTGCTTCACATCGGTCCTCCTGGCGTTTGTCCACATCAGGATCTGCATCGAGACCTGCTGCTGGACCGGGACCTGGTCCTCACTGGTCAGCGTCCAAGTATGACGTAAACGTTGCTGCTGTAAGTGTTTATGTCGCGTCTACTCACAGTTAGAAAAGCAGGGAATCGTGCTAACTGTAGTATCAGGCGATAATGTTTGACACTGTGATGTGTCCTTAACTGTCCAATCACCATGAAGCGCTAACATAAAGGTTGAGCTCACAAAGCTAGCTTTAGAAAAGTCAACAGAAGCTACATTAAGAACATTATGGTTAAATGTTGCGATGCATTAGCTGCTGCTAGCATCACACTGACGAAGCTGGCCCCTATTATGGTTACATGTGGTATTTGAAGAAGCTAACACTTTGGTTAAGGAAGCATTTGAAGATGCTAACACTCTGGATGAAAGTGGTATTTGAAGAAGCTAAAACTATGGTTAAATGTAGTATTTGAAGAAGCTAATTCTTATTATGGTTAAATGTAGTATTTGAAGAAGCTAACACTATGAATAATGTAGCATTTGAAGAAGCTAACACTCTGGTTAAATGTAGGGTTAAATGTAGTATTTAAGAAGCTAACACCATGGTTAAATGTAGCATTTGAAGAAGGTAATTCTTATTATGGTTAAATGTAGTATTTGAAGAAGCTAACACTATGAATAATGTAGCATTTAAGGAAGCTTAAACTCTGGTTAAATGTAGAATTTAAGAAGCTAACACTCTGGTTAAATGTAGCATGTAAGAAGCTAATTCTTATTATGGCTAAATGTAGTATTTGAAGAAGCTAAAACGATGGTTTGATGTAGCATTTGAAGAAGCTAACACTATGAATAATGTAGCATTTGAAGAAGCTAACACTCTGGTTAAATGTAGCATTTAAGAAGCTACTTCTTATTATGGCTAAATAACTGCCTCTGCTGTTAGCATCATTTTCTGGGGTAAAATCAGAAGCTTACCTATTTCTACACTCTGGTGGTATTAGCATCATCTAATGGAGTAGGATCAATAACAATATTGATATGTACTGGTATTGATAAGCTTTGATCCTTGTATAAAGTGAAACTTTTAAGCTCAGCATCTGAGAGAACAGGAAGTTGACGGAGTATTTCCTGCGGTTTCTCGGCCCTGGTTTCAAATCCCACGACTTATTCCATGACTTCCCAGCGTGACACCAGAAAGCTGCAGTGATTCCTTCCTGCTGCGTAACTGTTGTTGTTTTTCTAACAGTGCGGTTTCTGTCTCAGGTTTGGCATGTCGGGATAAAAACAGCTGTGTAGCCTCTGGGTGATACAACAGCTGGATGAATAAATCCCTCTTCAGTTTTACTGTACAGACAAACTGTAAAATTATCTCATGTTCTCTGGCTGTCCAAGTCTGCACTACGCCTGTTCCTTTATTGCTAATAAATACATTCACCCCTGGTATTTCTCAATATACAGTACAGAGCAAACCAGTGAAGCAGTGACCGTCCACTTTAAGACCGGATCTGGTTATGGAAGAAAATTTACCAGCAACTATTTTATCCATTAATATTTTCAGAAAGTCCCTATAAAACAAGTTACAAGACGAATCATGACAATAAAACGTTTGATTCAGAGCAAAGAATGTTGAGGGACAAGACGTCACGTTATAAACCACTCACTCTCCCACACCAAAGTCCATAGAAAAAATCTGCTGCTGGTCTACTGCTGCCTCCACTAACTTCAAATGTCTTATTTTATGACTTTGGCATTTGAAATCGTACATTTGGATTTACGTCAGTGACACAAAGTGACCACACGAGGCAGCAGTAGACCAGCAGCTCCTGTGTCCCTGTGAGCTAAAATCACTGATTTTCTCTATGGACTTTGGTGTGGGAGAGTGAGTGGTTTACAAACTTCACTTTCCTGTTGGAAAAGTCTGTCTAACAGTGAGATAAAGACGTGAACTTGTTGTTAAGTTACATAGACTTAAACTGACGTAGATTCAATGAGGTGAGTCTTTTGTTAAGTGGCTAAAATCGGTTTTGTCTTGACATTAGCCGCCATGTTTTCAGCGAAACCTCTGTGTCTTATACTGATTTCTCTTATCAACGCATCCCTCTTTTGTTGTTTGAAACCTTTTCAGTCAAAGAACAAAGAATTCTTTGGAATAAAATCCAGAAAGTTCAGCTGTTCTTTCATCACTAACATTACTCAACCTGTGTACCATGTGCGGCTCGTTACTACCTGTGTTTATTGTTATGTTGTCGTGACCACGACATACACATCACATCCAGGTGATGCTAAACTCAGTGATAATTAAAACCTGAATTGGTAAAGAAATAATTCCCATGAATTTTAACTTCATTTTATACGTATTATTTAAAACATTGACACATAAATGTTTGGGGACCCAAAAAAATGGCCCATGTGTGGGTCCCAACCCAGTGCTTTGGAAACACGACTCTTAATCAACAGCATTTGAATGCATCTTATTTACAGTCTAACAACAGCACTTAAACACAACAGACTGAGAAGTGGCGTCACTTCAGTACTTGACTGTTTATTTACAGTTCACTAATAATTTCCTGAATTCTGGTGAGGCCAAATGTTGCATATTGGACATTCAAATTAGAAAATCCCGGCTGCGTCAGCCAGCAAACATAAAATGGATTTTATTACCAATACAACACATGAACAGAGTTGATATGTGGCACAGCGAGCTGAGCACAGCAGGGAGTCTGGACTCATGAGAACTGTGGTTCTGTTGTTTACTGCCATCACTGCTGATGGATGTGACACGTTATCCAGGACACGCGTCCACCATAACACACAAGTACAGGGACGCAAGTGATGGGACGTCAAACTGCTGCTGGGCCCAATGTTTAACCCTGTACCTGCCAGCATCCCGGTTCTGGATCGGATGGATCAGAACTCCGGTAAACGACCGTTAAACCACAACCAAACAGCTTTAACATCATGCAGCTGCAGTAAAACGGTCTGGTCAACGTATGGATATTATATCCATGTTATATCTATATCATCATATCCTGATACAGTATCTGTGATGATTTATCATGACTTTTCCTGGTTTTAAAACTGGTGCATTGATAATTATCATAAAAAAAATGATTATTTTAAGAGTCTTTCTTTTTCACCAAGCAACATAATCTGAATACATGCCCCAGAATAATCTGATTATGTATACTTAGTTTAATCAAATAATCTGATTACACCCACTGAAGTTTTCCGAATACACTCCCCAGAATAATCTGATTGTGCCCACTGAAATAATCTGATTATGTATGCTTTCCACTATACTGTTCTGACTTGGCTCGGCTCTACTTGGTTTGTTTTCCTTCTCCATCAGTGATAGAACCTGGTACCTGGTTCTGTTTCTAGTCCCTGCTCTGTTGAGGTTCCGGTGGAGCCGATACTAACATGTGACGTGGACAGACTGCCGGCCTCTGATTGGTCAGAGAGCGTCGTCACTGGAAGAGTCACGAGCGCGAACAATGTTGAACTGTAGATGAGTTAAAAAGACTTGAAAATCCTGAAAACATGCGTTAATCTGCAACATTTAACAAGGACATTTGTAAAATGTCCATATTTAACAGAGGAGTCTGGTGTATTTAGCGACAGCACTGCTGAAAGACGGAGATGGTGAGCCCAATCACAAGCCGTTCAGCCGTATTTCACTTCAGTGACTGTGTCAGACGGAGTCAGGAAGTACTGAACCATTCAGTGAACTCATCTGTTTAGAAAACGGAGGAAAAAGAAAACAGCTGCTTTGACCGTCACGTGTTTGTCACGGCTGTTTCTGTGACGACCACGCCCACGTCAAGGAGGAACTATGATGTGTTTGATACCAAACTGAGCCGAGCCGAGCTGGAACAGAATACACAGAAAAATCCTACGCTTTCTTGTGTTTTCTTCACTTAGATTTCACTGACTATCACAGAATCGTTGTACCATGATATTGTTGGTATCATGAACCAGCATGTGATTCCCAGCCCTTGTATATATTCTGTATGTCACTATTTGTAAACAAGATGAAGTGATGATTATTAGTTATTAAAGACATGAATTAAGGTTTAGGATTAAAAAAATAACTGATGCTTCTTCCTTCTCCATTTCAGTCATTTTGTTAACTCTTTCTTTACATATTTGATTGTGTGTTTGGTTCACATTCATTCATTCATTCATTCATTCATTCATTCATTCATTCATTCATTCATAAAGCAGCAGCGAGTTAAAACATGTCCCTCTGCTGTGGCTCATTTCTTTCCTTTGTGCCTTTGGGCCTCACGCACTCCTTCCTCTTCCTTTCTCTTGTGCTTTCTTTCATTGGGACCTTTCTTGTTCCTTCTCAGTCCAGTGTCACAGTGAGAAACCTGCCAATGACATCATCCTCCTCATCCTCCTCCTCCTCGTCCTCATCGTCAACAGCTGCCCCTTAAGCCGGTGCTTTCCCCGCTTCACGCTGCGTTAAAAGCCTTTTCCTTTTTTATTTTTTTTTAGGCTTAACAACTTCACCCTCCATTGTTTAAAGCTCTCAGTAGAAATAATGAGCTGTGCTAAAGGAGATTTATGCTCTGCATGGAGACAAAGTTATGCGCCGTACGTGCTGTACATCTTCAATGTTTTCTGCAGACGATGAATTAAAACTGCATCTGTTTTACCTTCACTGAGTGACAGAGTTAAGACCAAGCAGTTTGAAGTGAACGTAGAACTTTGTTAGTTGATCAGAAGGAGACGAGGAGTATGAGGCTGATTTATCCTCCACCTTCTGGTGATATGAACCTCACACAGAAAGAAACATGTCAATAAAAATCTATCTGGATGTAGTGAGTGCACAGGCTCCAACAAATCACATATTTATAGTCTTTATCTACTTTTGGAAATGTGGCTGTACATAAGAAGCACTTACATAAAATCAGTCATGGTCCAGGACGAAGTCAAATACTTTTTTTTCCCCGTGAAATAAAATAAATTGATTTAAGTTTACAATGGTTTCAGAAAAGCCACTCAACAAAGGACCAAGTCAGTTTAAGTTTACGTTATTTTAAGAACATGTTCACGTCTTTATCTCACTGTCAGACAGACTTTTCCAACAGGAAAGTGACGTTTGTAAACCACTCACTCTCCCACACCAAAGTCCATAGAGAAAATTAAACATTTCTTTTTCAGATGGGACCAAAGTTTCCTCTTCCTTAGACTGGACCTGCATGTGAGGACAATCAGAACCTTGTCCCCACACATCTTCATTAATACTTCCATTAATATTAATATTATTACCAGCTAAAGTTACGGTTATTGGAACCATCTGTCTCTCTATGAGCTTCTCTTACAAATTCTGTATTTCTATATTTTCAGTCTTTGTAATTGTTTATAATCTGCTGAACTTGTTTCTGTACATTTGACATCTACTACTCGTCTGTCTGTCCTGAGGTTTCTCCCATTTTTTCCCTGTACAAGTGTTTTTCTCACTCCATGTGAGGGTCAAAGGTCAGAGGGCGTCACTTGCTGCACAGACTGTAAAGTTGTCCATTGCAGTTGAACAGGAAAGAAATAAGTGGGAGAACTCAAACCTACCTTTAAAGAAGACGAACCTGCCGTCGTGTCTTTCATACGCAGCGTCGATGTCTCCAGGTAAACCTCTCCAGAAGTGACCGATGGGCATGGGGTAGTTATCCAGAACCCTGTTCCTGCGGACCCGCCAGAACCAGCGGCCCTGAGGACAGAGAGGTGAAAAGACACAAGTGAGTGGACAGTTTTTCACAGAGACACAGAGGAGACGGCACATGAAGACACCACAGCCAATGAAAGCTATGTCCACTCCACTGAAAAGAACGAAATAATCTGCGTTCCGGGCGAGCGTTTTAGCTCCGCCTCCAAACTCACACACCTGAAAACGTATCACATGACCGTTCACCTCGAGAAGAACATAGAGTGGACAGTAAAGTGTACCCGCCTGACCAGAAGGGGGAGATCTGGAGCAGAAGAGACCAGAGTGTCGTCAACATAGAGAAGCGTTTGATCATGTGACGCACACACTCGTGACACGTCGATGCTCGGAGAGTTGACGGCTGCTGATGGACACGGCTAACGAAGGTTAGCAGCGCGGCGTCTAAGTATGCTGCGCGAGTTTCCTTCACTTTGGTGTATTTTTAATCAGGAATGATCCCATTAACACAAATAATCAAATGTTCACACTCAAACCCGGCAAGTTGGAAAAGATGAACATTTCTAAACTTGAAATAACAGCATTAAGGGGAAGCAACGGACCCATTCAAAGTGAATGGGAAGAGTTTCAGTTGGCGCCTGCACAGCGTGAAAGTTAAAACTAACATTTTAAACTGAATCAGGGCAGCAACTAACACTTATTTTCATAATCAATTTGTCTATTTTCTCCATTAATCGATGAGTTGTTTGGGTCATAAAATGTTGATCAAACCTGGAAATGATGACGTTCTCAAACGTCTTGTTTTTGTCCACAAACCAAAATGATTCTGTTTTAATTTCTTATTATTAGATTTTATTTAGAGGAAAAAAAACAGAAAATATTTACATCGAAGAAGCTGAAAAATTATTGAAAAAAAAGACCCTGGCAATAAATTTAGTAATCAATTAATAATCGATAAATTGAATAATAGTTGCAGCTCTAAAATGAAAACATCCCGTGTAAGCAGGATTAAATCAGCATAATACAGGATCTCTTGCTGTTTCTAGAACTACGTTCCTTTAATTCCTATCAGTCTTTAATAAACATCTAAATATTTTTTAATCTGACAAGCACTAGGCTAGTCTGGTTTACTTTTCAATGTTAAGCACTTTATGATTATTTTTTATTTTTTCAAAGATCTGATTCTGGCTTTCCAGATTAAAACACAGCCTCTGAGGTTTTCTTTTAACTAAAATGGTCTTTAAAACTTTTGGAATGCTGCCTATATGGAGCATAATGTCTGTGTTTTAACCTAAAACATAGAGGTATACATGAAACCTCAGGGTTGTTCAGGGGTCATTACCTCCTGGAGAAAGAAATGTGGCCATTAAGGCCCAAATTTGGTTCCTCGAACACATTATGCTGCCACTACTCCGTCACATACATCATATATTTTAATAGTTGTGTTTAACTAATTGAAAACATGTGGTGAGTTAACAATAATAATGAAAGTAATGCTTCTCATTAAGCTCACACAGTTTCTAAAGAACTAATGAAGGGATAATTCAGGTTTATTGTGTGGTTATATGAGGTACTGACATGAAGTCATTAGCGACTTTGACGAGCGCGACGCTAAGGCCACACAGTCATGGAGAGCCAGTCTGAGACAACATGGCTGCCTGGAGAGACACACGGAATAAATGATTTTAGCCACTTAAAAGAGACAGATGATTAAATCCAACAGGAAAGTGAAGTTTGTAAACCACTCACTCTCCCACACCAAAGTCCATAGAGAAAATCAGTGATTTTAGCTCACAGGGACACAGGAGCTGCTGGTCTACTGCTGCCTCGTGTGGTCACTTTGTGTCACTGAGGTAAATCTGAACAAAGGATTTTAAATGCCGAATTCACAAAAATAACATATTTGAACTTCCTGATGGAGGCAGCAGTGGATCAACAGCTCCTGTGTCCCTGTGAGCTAAAATCACTGATTTTCTCTATGGACTTTGGTGTGGGAGATTCAAACTTCACTTTCCTGTTGGAAAAGTCTGTCTAACAGTGAGATAAAGACGTGAACATGTTCTGAAGATGTCGTAGACTTAAACTGACATAGATTTAATCAGGAGAGTGTTTTTTGTTAAGTGGCTAAAATCTGTTTTTTCTCACTGGCGGCCATGTTTTTTAGGTGCTGACATGTCATTACCTCATACAACCACACTTTTAAAAACTGAACTATCCCTTTAATAGTTTCCTTGCTTACAAAAAAGAATCACATCATTATTTTATTCTTCTGTATTAATCAACTTAACTTGAGTGCACGTCCCCGCGCTCTCGTTTACTCAGTGCTGCCACCATGAGGGTAAATGTTTCTTTCTTTCTTCAGGAAATGTTAATTAAGTGCGACGGTTTCATATTTCAGCTCACACACAGGGAGAAGCTCCTGCTCATCAACATTCACGTGTGCGCGTGGATGCCGAGCCCACGAGCCAGCAGACAGATTTACAGCAGACTCATTGAGAAGTGGTGAGTCAGGAGCTGTGCTTGTCCTGGATAATGTAACAGCGTCTGACACACACACACACACACGCACACACACACGCACTCGTGTCCTTCGTGTAGAAGAACACTGTGGCAGACAGGACGGCGTGGCTCACAACGGAACGGAACAGAATGGAGATGAGTTATTGTGAGAGTGGAGAGCAGCAGAACAGTGACTTTGATTTGTTTGGACTGACGGCTCATCAGATTAAGACTGAACGGACCATATTAGTCCTGACCAGAACTGACCAGAACAGAGCAGAGCAGACCTCAGTGTGGGAGGTTCAGTCCTGAGAGCAGCTCAGACTCTCACTTTGTGTGCACCAAACACACTCACTGGGGTTTGGTATCAACTGTTATTTTCTTCTTATAACAGCACTAAAGCCATACTTTTAAAACGTTGCCAGTGTAACAACAGTGCCAAAACCAGTACTAGTTTTTATCCTGGCGAACATCAGACTCATATGAGGCCATATGAGAGACAGAACACAACGTAAATGATCTTTTCATTTGCCATTTTTCAAAAGTTTTCTGTAAACACGGCATCGTTTCAAGAAATGTCTTCATCCACACGAAAATAACTCTAAACGCTGTAGTACATATGCCAGGTCTGTATGTGAAATACACCAACACCGGGGAAGAGGACGTTGAGCATGTGTTCAAACTTTTTTTTTTAATAAGTAAGTATACATAACAATGTATACAATCACAAAAAACAAAGACAGAATCAAGAAAGTCAGGACGATTCAAACTTCACTTTCCTGTTGGAAAAGTCTGTCTAACAGTGAGATAAAGATGGTAACGTGTTCTGAAGATATTGTAGACTTAAACTGATGTAGATTTTATTAGGTTTTCCAACAGGAAAGTGAAGTTTGGAAACCACTCACTCTCCCACACCAAAGTCCATAGAGAAAACCAGTGATTTTAGCTCACAGGGACACAGGAGCTGCTGGTCTACTGCTGCCTCGTGTGGTCACTTTGTGTCACTGA
>JAFBJR010001431.1:216881-229460 GCA_016785285.1 Brachirus orientalis | reverse complement strand
GCTGGTCTTCCTCATGTTGTGGGGACCTAAATGTGTCTCCACACTCACATTATGGGGACTTGTCTTCCTTATGGGGACAAAAATCAAGTCCCCATAACGTAAATGACTCCATTTTAAGGTGAAGACATGTTTTAAAGTTAGGCTGAGGTTAAGGTTAGGGTCAGGGTTAGGGTTAGGGCACTAGTAATTATGGTTAAGGTTAGAGTAAGTCTGCAGGAAATGAATGGAAGTCAATGGAATGTCCTCTGAAGTCATGGAAACCAGTGTGTGTGTGTGTGTGTGTCCTCAGGGCTTATAAAGTCATTGTTGTGGTTAGCTACACCAAGTTAGCCACTAAAAGAGGACACCAGAAATAAGGTCTACCTTCAAAATAAAAGTAGAAGATTTAAAGTGTCTCCAGGAAATGAATGGAAGTCAATGTGATGTCCTCTGTAGTCATGGAAACCAGTGTGTGTGTGTGTGTGCAGGGACAGAGCAGACCTTGTCCATGTTGGACTTAAAGTGTCCATTTACATGAACATTTTCATTTGTTAAGTCACATGAAGAACGACAGCCATGTTTGAGTCAAGGTCCAGAGTCTCTGTTCACACAAAGTCAAACATTTGCTGCTGCTGCTTCACATTAAAGCTCCACTATGTAACTTTAAATAAATCTGATTTTTTTTTTTTTTTTTTGTAATGGGTAGCTGATCACTCAAGTATGTTCCCATTAAATTTTGGTAAAAATCGACCCACTGATGACATCACGTTTTTAAGAAATCCCCATTCTCTTATAATGGGCCAAACTGAAAAACCATATAAAAATATCTCTGTCAAAACTGAACAAAATTTAGTATGTGTTTGCAGAATCAGACACTCTACTTCCTGTCCACAGATTAATGTGAATTTCCATGATGGTAGGTGATGGTCATGTATGTTCCCAGTACAACACGTCAGTGATTTCCATAACTTGGTCACGTTGGAAACGGTACAGAGATTTAAATGTGGTGTGTCATATCGTACTCATCGAAACGGTTGGTGGATGACAAGCCCCGCCCCCTGTAGTGACATCGCCCTCTCTAAATGAGCCATTAGTCTGTTTGCGTTTCTTTCTGCTGGCAGCTAGCTAGACTCCCATCACCTAAGGTAGCCAAGTGGTCAAGTGGCCAAGTGGAAGGGAATTGGGCTTGTAACTGGAGGGTTGCCAGTTCAAATCCCGAAAGAGGTCAAGAGCTGGGGTGCTCCTGAGTGGATTGAACCTTTAAAACTTTTGAGTTTTGCGACAAGGTAATAAACTGAGAGTGAAAGTGAAGCTAAAATGACCTTGTGGATGTGAAGCCTGGCTCTTCTGTGTCATATCTTCAGAGTCCAGCCCTGCCAACACTCCACGCCTCCTCTGACCTCTCCCACCGACACACATCATTAATTCTCTTTATAGAGCTGCTCTGTGTATAGATGGACAGAGTCAGAGACAGGATAAAGTATGGTAGAAGATATTCTGTCTGAGCTGCTGCTTCACTCTTACTTCATTATACACTTCTTATAACAGCAGTCAGAGCTGAGTGAGCTGTGAGAGAGGACACGAAAACAAAGATTCAACACTTAACCAAAGACTCAGCTCATAAAATCTATGTCAGTTTAAGTCTAAAATGTCTTAAGGACATGTTCACGTCTTTATCTCACTGTGAGACAGAGTTTTCCAACAGGAAAGTGAAGTTTGTAAACCACTCACTCTCCCACACCAAAGTCCATAGAGAAAATCAGTGATTTTAGCTCACAGCACACAGGAGTTGTTGATCCACTGCTGCCTCCATCAGTAAATTCAAATGTCTTATTTTGTCAATTCGGCATAGAAATCCTTCATTTAGATTTAAGTCAGTGACACAAAGTGACCACACGAGGCAGCAGTAGACCAGCAGCTCCTGTGTCCCTGTGAGCTAAAATCACTGATTTTCTCTATGGACTTTGGTGTGGGAGAGTGAGTGGTTTACAAACTTCACTTTCCTGTTGGAAAAGTCTGTCTAACAGTGAGATGAGGACGTGAACATGTGCTTAACGTGTTCTTAAGACTAAAGATGACTTTATTAGGTGAGACTTTTGTGATGTGTCCCTGCTGGCAGCCATGATTCCGTGTCTTAAGCTGGTTTCCAGCTGGTGGCGTGCACCATCAACTCAGCAATGATCATGTGTCAGTACCTCAAACGACCTCACATTAAAAACCTCAACTATCCCTTGAAGCACATAGACATTTGAGATATTGCACTTGAGCAGAGGTGACTTTAACTTCTACCAAACTTATTTTCTGGTGACTCACTTTCACTCCAGTGTGTGTGTGTGTGTTTTACACAACATCATATTCAATATAAAGTGTCACTCCCTGTATTTGTTGTGCTGCTACAAAAAGGGATTTACACTGTGGTAATGATTGTTATTGTTTTATTGCCCTGCCCTAAAGCATTTACAGCACATGCCACTTGACAAAGTCCAAAGTTCAGTTCAGGACGACAGCTTCTCCCCCCCGTGTTTCCTGTCTGACTCTCTGCTGCTGACTGTCAAATTTAAGGTAAAAAGAGAAAAGTCAGTTAAACGAATAATAAAACTCAGCCTTTCGGAAGATTGAGCGTCTCCTCCTACGTCTCTGACCCCGCCCACAGCTCACTGCTGAAGGGTCAGTGAGGGGAAAACACCTGACAACACCACCCGCCCATTTTAACGGTCTTTTGTGTGGTAAAAACATCTCGCCCTGTTGCTTTACAATCCACCAGGATGTGATTGAAAACAGACGTCTCGCTGGACGAGCTCACACCGTGTGTCTTAAACCAGAAAAGTACAACTAATTTATAGACACTGTTAATGTGTCAGAGCAGCCGCTCGGCGAGAAGCCGACCGAAGGACAAGCAAGGTCCGATAATAAACCATTATAACAGCAAACATCATGGACTCTTTTGGGGCCACTTTGTGCCCTCATTACTTCTGATCAGCCTCACAGTAAAAAGCATAAAAATAAAACCCTCTTAGTCTTTACCTTGAAAACAAACATCTCCCCTCGGAGCACGGCCACCGTGTCAAAGTTCCCCTCACAGATGTTGGGTCCGTAGTGGTCCGGTCTGTCCGTGGTTCTGGGTCGGTCGGGATGACGAGGTGGTGCCTGAGGAGGTCGAGGTTCCGGACGACGCGGCGTCACCGTGGGCAGAGCCTGGGTGGGGCCACTGTCCGGTCGACCTGAAGAAAACACACCGACGTCTCGAGTCACTTGCAGTAACTAATAACCAATAAACCGGTTTATATGAATAAACTAGTGTATAAAAATGGTTCTTAGCCAAAAAGTCATCCTGACAAAATCTACATCAGTTTAAGTCTACGATATCTTAAAAATGTACTGATGACTTTTCTGACTTTAAAATCAGGTTTGTAAACCACTCACTCTCCCACACCAAAGTCCATAGAGAAAATCAGTGATTTTAGCTCACAGGGAAATCCTTCATTTATATTTAAATCAATGACACAAAGTGACCACACGAGGCAGCAGTAGACCAGCAGCTCCTGTGTCCCTGTGAGCTAAAATCACTGAGTTTTTTGTGTGGGTTTTTCATGCTTCTGTGTTTTCCAATTCCTGTCATTCGAAAAAAGAGTCAGTCCGATGTTTACTCAAGCGTGACCTGTCACTGGGTCAATAAGTCCTTTCCTCTTCCTCACTTCCTCACCTCCGATAATGTTTTTTTTCTGCTTCTTTTTCAATCCACATCTAAAATAATAATATCACTTCTCTGAGCAATTTCTTCTTGTTTATTCACTTTTGCGAGACGTTCCAATTCAGTTCTCCAGGTCAGCAGCCCTGAATTTCCAAAGCTGTTTTCCACTAACAGGGGCAGTGGAGACAATCACCAATTTCCCACAACAAGACATTAACCATCACAGTAAAATTCTGCACATTTTGGCTAAGAATTGCTTAACATAATGAAGATGAAAGTTGTAGATATACAGTATAGTTAGCTTTTGATTTGACATTATATTAAAAAAAATCAACTATTTTTGAAAATCCATTTCAAAAAATGCCTTAAAAACATCATAAAATACTCTTGAGGGCAACTCTTTTGAAAAAGTTGCTGCAAAATCATCACTTTTTGGGTGACAACGATCACAAAAACATGCGTCCGTCCTACCGTAGATCTGCTGTATGCCCCGCAGGTCGTCCTCTGGCAGCTGGAAGTTCTCCGTCTCCATCCACTGGTAAAACGGAGCCATGATGGCCAACGGGTTGTTGGAGTGTTCCAGGCCCAGGGCGTGACCCAGCTCGTGGACCGCCACCAGGAACAGGTCATTACCTGCACGTACCGAGACGACACGCCGAGAACAGGTGAGACAATGAAGGACATGTATTTACCCTCACCACATTACAACAGGAGAATCTCATTTGGTTGTGTTTTTAAGGCTGCAACTAATGATTATTTTCGTAATCGATGAATCCCTCAATTATTTTATCCAATAATCGATTACTTGTTTGTCCATAAAATGTCAGAAAATGTTGAATGGTGTTTGTCCACAAACAAAAAATGATTCTGTTTTAATGGTTTCTTTGATATTTGGAGCAAAGAAACCAGAAAATATTGACATTTAAGAAGCTGAAAAACCTGATTATTGAAAAAAAAACCACAGCTATTCTTAATGTTATTGTGCAAAAACCCATTTACAAAATGAGTGGACAAAACTGCAAATAAATAAATTTAAAAAAAACAAAACAAAAAACAGAATAAATAAAGGAAGATGGGCAATAAATAAATAATTACAATGCGAGGTAATGTGACTTTGATGCAGTTCATTAATCTGAAAAATCAAGAAAAGTCTTTCCAACGGCTCATCTGACCAGTCTCATGGTAGATGTATGGAATGGCTCATTATTTGGCAGTCAGCCTCTTGGTGGATGTATAGAATGGATCATTATTTGGCAGTCAGTCTTGGTGGATGTACAGAATGGCTCATTATTTGGCAGTCAGTCTCATGGTGGATGTATAGAATGGCCCATTATTTGGCAGTCAGTCTCTTGGTGAATGTATAGAATGGCTCAGTATTTGGCAACCAGTGTCCTGGTGGATGTATGAAAAAGGGCTAATCAATATGTGGATATTATATCTATATATATATGACATATTTTTAAGACTTTAATTTTAAGCCTAAAATTGTGTTATAGCAGAATTTGACCACATTTATAGACAACGTCATAGTTTGTAACACAAGTAAATCTCCATTTAAAGAAATGAAGCAGGTTTTATCTGAAATGAAAAGTGTAATTTAAGATCATGTAATTCAGATGATAAACAGTAGATGATATTTTATTGCAGAGTGTATTTACAGTGTACTGTCACTCACTTTTCATGAGTCCAGAGAAACAAACTATGAGCAGCTTTATATCCACGGCTATGTCAGGATAGAGACTCGGAATATATGATATTATTTATAAGACATGTAGAAATATTTATTTATATATCAATATTGAATTATATAAAAAGTATATTGTCATATAACTCAAAAAAACGCACTTCTGATTACTTACATTAAAGGCATAATTTGTGTCTTTTTTAAAGGACAAAAGTCCACAGAAACTCAACACAGGTGTGTTCAAGACAGCTGTAAATGATCAGAGTTAAAAGATGACTCCGTCTGAGTTCAAACAGCTCGACGTGTCTTTTAGTAAAATCAGGCAGGACTGTAATCTGGCTGCACTTTGCTTTCAAGCTGCTGAAGTAGTGCAGTCTGCAGATCTCCCTGAGTGGAACACACTCCCACTTACTGTGGGATTCCACAGTCTCTGTGATCTACTAACTGCACATCCCACCCACCCACACACACACACACACACACACGCACGCACACACGCACACACACACACACACACACTGCACTGCAGTGGAGATAATAGGGCAGAAAAGCCCTTTGTTGCTCTAAACCCCTGTGGTCAGTGAGGTTAATGGGTGCACAGTGAGAAGAGGAACGCTGCAGACTTCTCAAAAATAAAGGTGATTTTTCTTAATGCTCAGTTGAGTGAGGAATTATTTTAATCACAGGGAGTGGTTAAAAGTATCTTCAGAACATGTTCACGTCTTTATCTCACTGTTAGACAGACTTTTCCAACAGGAAAGTGAAGTTTGTAAACCACTCACTCTCCCACACCAAAGTCCATAGAGAAAATCAGTGATTTTAGCTCACAGGGACACAGGAGCTGCATCAGCATCTCATACAACTACACATTTAATAAAACATCAACTATCCCTTTAACGTTGGCCACTATAGTCTCAGTGGTCAATAAACTGCAGCCAGTGCTACACTGAAATAACAGTTGAGTGTGTTTGTTCTTGTATTTGTTTCCTCTTTAGAACCTTTTCTGTCATAAACACTGACCTTGTCAGGACCAGCAGTCCTCATGGAGACCAAAACCTGGTCCTAATGAGGCTAAACCTCATTTCTGAGGAATTGGTTAAGAAAAGGTCTGAGATTTGAATTGTGGTTATGGTTGAGGTTAGTGATAAGGCTTTGTTTAGTCTGTTTAAATGAATGGAAATCAATGCAGAGTCCTGAAAAGAATAGCTGTGTGTGTGTGTGTCTCAGGTGTACACGGAGGCCCGAGGCCCTGTCAGGTCACTGATCATGTGATCATACAGGTGTTCAGCTGTGAGCAGTAACTGTCATGTCATGTTGTGTAAGTTGTCATGGATCAGTGTAACAGATTGCCAACAGCTGTCTCTGTGGCTTTGCTCCACACCCAGCTGGAGTTAGCATGTTTCAACGAGCGAGATCATCTTTGATTTGTCACACTCTGCTCCTCCTGTCACCTCTTTATAAAACAGCTCAAAGTCAACACTGTTCAGCTCTTAGCCACTTAACAAGAGACTCAGCTAATAAAATCTACATCAGTTTAAGTCTATGATATCTTCAGAACATGTTCACGTCTTTATCTCACTGTTACACAGACTTTTCCAACAGGAAAGTGAAGTTTGTGAACCACTCACTCTCCCACACCAAAGTCCATAGAGAAAATCAGTGTTTTTAGCTCACAGGGACACAGGAGCTGCTGGTCTACTGCTGCCTCCATCATCAAGTTCAAATGTCTTATTTTGTCAATTCGGCATTTAAAATCCTTTATTTAGATTTACCGCAGTGACACAAAGTGACCACACGAGGCAGCAGTAGACCAGCAGCTCTTGTGTCCCTGTGAGCTAAAATCACTGATTTTCTCTATGGACTTTGGTGTGGGAGAGTGAGTGGTTCACAAACTTCACTTTCCTGTTGGAAAAGTCTGTGTAACAGTGAGATAAAGACGTGAACATGTTCTGAAGATATCATAGACTTAAACTGATGTAGATTTTATTAGCTGAGTCTCTTGTTAAGTGGCTAAGAGCTGAACAGTGTTGACTTTGAGCTGTTTTATAAAGAGGTGACAGGAGGAGCAGAGTGTGACAAATCAAAGATGATCTCGCTCGTTGAAACATGCTAACTCCAGCTGGGTGTGGAGCAAAGCCACAGAGACAGCTGTTGGCAATCTGTTACACTGATCCATGACAACTTACACAACATGACATGACAGTTACTGCTCACAGCTGAACACCTGTATGATCACATGATCAGTGACCTGACAGGGCCTCGGGCCTCCGTGTACACCTGAGACACACACACACACACACACACAGCTATTCTTTTCAGGACTCTGCATTGATTTCCATTCATTTAAACAGACTAAACAAAGCCTTATCACTAACCTCAACCATAACCACAATTCAAATCTCAGACCTTTTCTTAACCAATTCCTCAGAAATGAGGTTTAGCCTCATTAGGACCAGGTTTTGGTCTCCATGAGGACTGCTGGTCCTGACAAGGTCAGTGTTTATGACAGAAAAGGTTCTAAAGAGGAAACAAATACAAGAACAAACACACTCAACTGTTATTTCAGTGTAGCACTGGCTGCAGTTTATTGACCACTGAGACTATAGTGGCCAACGTTAAAGGGATAGTTGATGTTTTATTAAATGTGTAGTTGTATGAGATGCTGATGCAGCTCCTGTGTCCCTGTGAGCTAAAATCACTGATTTTCTCTATGGACTTTGGTGTGGGAGAGTGAGTGGTTTACAAACTTCACTTTCCTGTTGGAAAAGTCTGTCTAACAGTGACATAAAGACGTGAACATGTTCTGAAGACATCATAGACTTAAACTGATGCAGTTTTTTAAGCTGAGTTTTTGTTGAGTGGATAAAATCAGTTTTGCTTTGTGTCTCCATGTTAAGGACGTGCGCCCTAACTATGTGTCACTATCCCTTTAATACCATTTCAAAATGGGGATCACTGATGTTCACTGTTTACCGTGTATGTTCTGGTTTCCTATGGTCCAAGGCTCATCTGAGTCAAAGTGTGTGTCTCCGCCCATTCCAGGTCCAGGGAAGTAGGCGTGGGCGAGGAAGCCTCCCTCTCCATCAAAGGGAGAGCTGTCACCATGGAAACCTGAGGCGAAGAAGATCATGATGTCGGGCTCCTTGCGGCGGCCATATTTGATCTCCTGGTAGGGGATTTCGTCAAAGGTCAGCGGGGTCACGCTCTGCCAGACTTTGAAGGCCCGTCTGATGGCTTCGTACGAGTTATACTCTCCGATCTTTGGAGTGTAGTTTTGGATACTGAAGGAACAAAGAGGGGAAAAGTGAGTGATGTCAGGTTTATATTTCACAGCTGTGAACAACTGAGAAAGATAATGTTTCTGGAGTTAAGGCTAATTTAGGTCATGAATCCAGGCTGGTAGAGAAAATTAATTCTTCATGCAACAGAAGAAGAAGTAAACAAACCACAAATATAACAGCTGAATATGATACTCAGCAGTTGTGACATATATTTGTGAGATGCAAGATGTTCTTTACAAACAAAGCAACTCCATTCTGTTGCTGTTGTTTCTGTTTTTTACCTGTACGTGAGGTGGTTCTTGCTCCATTTGTGTCCAGTGAGAGCGTAACGTTTCCGCCTCACGTTGGTTTTGATCTGACCTCCGAACTTGTCGGGAACTCCACAGCGAGGTCTCTTCATGGCACAGCGTAACGTTTCCGCCTCACGTTGGTTTTGATCTGACCTCCGAACTTGTCGGGAACTCCACAGCGAGGTCTCTTCATGGCACTGGAAACGTCGGGGGGGGGTGGGGTGGGGGACACAACAGAGTGTGAGTGTGCGTTTAATTCAGTCGTATCGCAACAAACAACAGAATAACAACAGAAAATAAAAGTGCAACAAAGATACTAAAGACAAAATGACGAATCAGACTCGTCAGTCACTTCAATAACTTACCCCGTAATGGCTACACGTCACTTTAGCAACATAGCAACTATGTGGTTAGCATTCACAGACACTGCTAGCTCACAATAGCGTATTTCAGCCAGAGGTGCACCGACAGGACAGGCATACCAGGCAAATGCTTGGGGGCCCAGAAGAAAAGGGGGGGGTTTGCAATGACAACCATAAAACCCATAATAGTAACACGCAGCTCACCATCGTCACATCCAAACCACCATTATGAGTCATGTCGTCCCAAAATAACAGAAATAACAAGTGGCCCCTGGGAGCCGGTCCCTAAAACCCCATTAATGTGGCCCTTCTGACTGGAGGGAGGATCAGTGAGAAAGGGTAAAACCTCTCAAATGTCCCAGACTGACCTGCAGGTGGCAGTAATGAGCCTCTCTCTGCTGAAGCCTGCTGAACTTGACTATGGGGGGGGGGGCCCAGGTAAACACACTACCTGGCCCCCCCCCATAGTCTAGGACCGCCTCTGCTCCCCGCCCCAACGTGACGCGTGTTGACGTGACACATGCGTGTGAACTCACTGGCTCATATTTCCAAATATAATGAATGAATTTTGTTTTCGTTCTTACATTTATATAAACGTTTTTGGTCGAACCTGTAAGTTTGAGCTTTAGAACAAGTTAAAGGACAGTTTCTAACACAAGTGGGTCAAAGTTGCAGATGAAGAAAACAGTTATTTAAGATTTTAACTAAAAAAAAAGATGAAGATATATTTAATTTTGAAGGTTTTATTGTATATTGAACACTTTCAATATTGCTATAAAGTCATATCCAGGTAATTATACAAGTATATTGTACATTTTTCATCACATTCAGAACAAAAGTGTGAAATATGAGACAATTATTCTGTAACCCTGCACTTTTTCATGCTACATACCTTAATGACAGATGTAAATATCTGGAAAATATAGAACATTTTTGATATGTTTCTTTTTAATAATGTTCTATATTGATCCAACACTGGGCAAAGTGTTGGATCAATAATAACCATTATAAAGTCCAGTCATGTAAAAGTGTGTGCTGACCTGATGGTTTGAGGATCCATGTGACCTGTGACCTCCAGGCCGTAGAAGCGCTGCATGTCACTGATGGCGCTGGAGAGAATCTGAGCTGACCTCATGGTGGACATCTGTCTGCTGGCCTGAGGCAGGTAACCGTACGTCCTCAACCACGACTGCACCAAAACACACGCAGAAGAGGAAATAAAGAGACAAACCAACAAAATTCACCACTTTAAACCATAAAAACGAGATTTTGTCATATTCCTTTCATCATTTGTTTGAATTTCACTCTGTTCTCATATTTTATGTTTTTTGTTACCATTATTAATATATGTTGTTGTATTATTTTACAGGAGAAGGAGTGGACAACACTCATCTGCCTTGGGAATTGAACCGACAACCTTCCGGCCCTGGGTCGCACATGTTACGTCTTTACAGTATGAATAAACTTTATTTATGCAGCACTTTTCTTCACAATGTTACAAAAGGCTGATGTCAGAAGACAAAAACAAAAACCAGCTGTTTACAAGACAAACAAGTAGTCGATTAAAGTAACACGTTGAAGGTGCAATTTTTGAATGATTTCTTTGTTAAATGGAGCAAAGAAACCAGAAATATTTATATTTAAAACATTTAAGAAGCTGAAAAATCATAGAAACTGGTTGTGAAACTGTGTGAAGTGGCTGAGAGCTTTTTTAAGGAGAATATGCAGATTTTTATTTTAAATGTCTGCTGTGGATGTTTGATTTAGTTTTTCCTGTTTGTGAGAAGATTTTAAACAGAAAAGACGACAGAGTTTGACCGCGTTCAGTCAGAGCAGAGACGTCAGGGACAAAAACATGATACTGGACACGAAGTCTGTCCCACCTGTTTCACAGAAACCTAATATATCACACACACACACTTGTATATGTGGTTTAATCTGAGATACACCCACACACTGACACTCCCTGTGTGTGTGTGTGTGTGTGTGTGTGTGTGTGTGTGTGTGTGTGTGTGCGCGTGTGCGTGTTGGCTGAACTGGACGTGACCCTGATCCACCTCTGTCTTCTGACAAAAAGCTTCAAACACACACAAAAACAAACAAACGTGGACTTCCTGTAATTCTATCTCTCTCTCTCACACACACACACACACTGGTTTCCATGACTACAGAGGACATCACATTGACTTCCATTCATTTCCTGCAGACTTACTCTAACCTTAACCATAATTACTAGTGTCCTAACCCTAACCCTGACCCTGACCCTAACCTTAACCTAACCCTAACCTCAGCCTAACTTTAAAACATGTCTTCACCTTAAAATGGACTTGATTTTTGTCCCCATAAGGAAGACAAGTCCCCATGATGTGAGTGTGGAGACACATGTAGGTCCCCACAACATGAGGAAGACCAGCTACACACACACACAGTGACATGATACAGGTGAACGGTTACTCAGCAAAGTTAACCTTTAACCCACCACACTAACCACACCAGGTATTAACGCTAATAACATGTTCACTCTGGTCAAAAATCTAGTTTAATCCCACATTTAATCTGGTTTTTGACCAGTATAGTGTAAAGCAATGTTAGTTTTTAGAGCCACTAGTCATTTTGTCAGGCTACTTATCTAGCAATTAGCTATGATGGCGGAATGTACGCACAGTGAGCTAGTGCTAGTTGTAGTTCTAGTCCGTTTTAGAGGCGGGACATACGCACGGCAAGCTAGCGCTAGTTCTGGTCCATTTTAAAGGTGGGACGTACGCACGGCAAGCTAGGTCTAGTTCTGGTCCATTTTAAAGGTGGGACGTACGCACGGCAAGCTAGCGCTAGTTCTGGTCCATTTTAAAGGTGGGACGTACGCACGGCAAGCTAGCGCTAGTTCTGGTCCATTTTAAAGGTGGGACGTACGCACGGCAAGCTAGCGCTAGTTCTGGTCCATTTTAAAGGTGGGACGTACGCACGGCAAGCTAGCGCTAGTTCTGGTCCATTTTAAAGGTGGGACGTACGCACGGCAAGCTAGCGCTAGTTCTGGTCCATTTTAAAGGTGGGACGTACGCACGGCAAGCTAGCGCTAGTTCTGGTCCATTTTAAAGGTGGGACGTACGCACGGCAAGCTAGCGCTAGTTCTGGTCCATTTTAAAGGTGGGACGTACGCACGGCAAGCTAGCGCTAGTTCTGGTCCATTTTAAAGGTGGGACGTACGCACGGCAAGCTAGCGCTAGTTCTGGTCCATTTTAAAGGTGGGACGTACGCACGGCAAGCTAGCGCTAGTTCTGGTCCATTTTAAAGG